>BMAO01009165.1:0-57680 GCA_019973975.1 Trichonephila clavata | reverse complement strand
TTAAAAACAAAACAAAACAAAAATGAGCATAAAAAATGTTTGACTTCGAAATGGATCAAAATACTGTTTATTTGAAAGAAATAACATTCCTTATGATCTTAAAGGGTTGTTGCTATTTTTTTTCTAAAGCTTGGAATAATACTTCGAAAAAAAAGGACTTCAAAACATAAGAGCATTGCGCATGTACACATTTCAGATTTCTTCATAAAAAAATGGCTGTATGCGTTATACGGTGAATATACCTAAAAATTAAAAATTGAAGCTTGAAAGTATAGGTGAGCGTTATACGCCGAATTTTACGGTTTGTGAATATATAAGCATTCTTAACTACAATAAAGTAATTAGATATAGTCGCTGAAAACAATAATAATGTCCAAACAATAAGCCTTTAGCTTAATGAAGCAAAGAATAAAACAGAAAAATTGTAAATTAGAAACAATAACGACGAGCATGATCGTTTTAAGGCATGGATCAATTGGGTCCAGACCCGTGGCTTCGACAGTGGTGGGGGTTTGTCTTTTCTGGACTCGTCCTTAATAAGATCATGATCCAAATAATTTTAATTGTCAAATTTTATTCCCGAGCATAATCTTCGAAAAATTGAGAATTTCTAACTAATGCCAACTGGCAATAGTGCGAGTCTACATTATATGTCCTGCCCATCGTCCATGTTTAGCCTATGGTCCTACCTCCATACATCATCATTACTTTTCTAGTCGAAAGGTGGCAGTAGTTTTGTATATCTTGGTTTGTGAGATTGTATAGCACTCACATTTGTTGCGGTTACCATTGTATGAGTATTTGACAACGTATGATCGTAGAACTTACTTTTGCATAGGGTTCTGTGCCTCAAGAAATCATAAGACGTCACTAATAAAGAGACAGATTCTACCTTAGACACTTTTTTAGTCGCTTAGTGAATTATTTTAAGATTTTCCCTTCCTCTCATACAAAAATGAAACCAAATATTTGAAGTGGGTTGGGTTTGCTTTTTTTCTGTTTCACAGAACACTAAAGACCTGGTTGAAATTTTAAAATTCTAAGGATATAGAGCAGGGCTCGGCTACCTATGGCACGCTGCACTACTCTACAAATTTGTCATTTTTTTTCTTTTTATCTTACTTGACAAAAATCTTCAAAATTATGGATATTTACGGAATTTCGAAAAAATCTGAAATAATAAATCTAAAGATAAATATAAAGCTATTTTGTAAATTATTGAATATCATTGCTGGAGAGATTTAATGTTTGAAAGAAAATTGCATGTAGTCCGCTTTCCGCTTTTGCATATCCGCTGTTTCTACATATCTAAGTAAAAAAATCTTTCCTCGTGTGAAAAATATTTCGAGTATGCTAAGAAATTACTTAACAATTGAATGCTCAGAATCGTGTCAAATTGAAAGTCACTAATTATATCTTTGTTTTTGTGATATGAAAGTAGAGTGAGGCAAGCGATTAGCATTAAAATTTATCTTAATGGTGGGAAATGCTCTCTTATATTTTATGCCGTCTATTTCTAATATTAATAAATATACATAATATGTATACAATTTTAATTTTTTATTTTTGTTGAAGAAATAATTATATTTTATGCTATTTATTTTTATGTTAAGAAATATCTTCAAATGATGCAAAATTTATGTATGATAAAACTGTGAATATATATTATTGACCTCTATTCTCCAATTCTGTATGCATTACTACGGGAATCAAATTTTTTCAAAAATTTCTTGTGTGGCACACTTGTTGATTGGTAGATTGGTTTGGTACGCCACAGCTAAAAGGATGCCAACCCCTTATATAGAGCTTCTTTGACATTTTGTAAAATTCAGCGATTTTTTTTTTTTTTTTTTTTTTTTTTTGACTATTTAAACTTTCTCGTTTAAAATAAGGCTTTTGAACGTAGTACAAAATATTTCATGTAAATGTTCTCTGAAAAACTTAGTTTTCAAGCTGCATCCCTCGATAATTTGATAAACTTTTCCTTGGCATTTATGCTAAGTCATTGACATTAACCACTTGACTATAAGACTGCGCTTTCTAGCATCCACAAAAATCCCAGATTTCTGGGGATACTGAACTTGATGTTATGAAGCACATTTCATTTTTCCTTTTGACTCTGACCAAGGCGCACGTTCATTCGTGTTTCGTTTCACTTTCCAAAGTTTGTGTAACTATTTTTGTTCTTTATTTTTACTTTTTCTTGCCAATATGGCATCATCGTTGCATTTCAATGAAAGTGATACTGAAGGAGAATATTTGCTGGAAACCGATGAATACGTGAATGACTCTGATACGGATTTATCTATTTGGGAAGAAGAAATGGATCAAAAATAACAATACACTGATGTAACGTATGAAGAAGAGCTTTTGTTCCAAGGAACATTTCGAGCAATTTCACAAACATTTGTAATTTTAATTCTAATTTTCCCATTTTTTTTCAAATTTTTGTAACTTAGACATTTTGTTACTTAACTTTTGTAATTTCATACACACAACCTCAATAAATCTACCATCTAATGTTTCCTGCGCTAGTTACACTGGCTGTACATCTAAATAAGTCATGTATCCTCATGAGGTTACAATGGGATTTTATCTATACATAGCATGTATCCACTAGTGGTTACATGGTACGCAAGGGTTAATGGTTTCGTTCGAGAATGGCTTATGAACCCAATGTATATTTTCTTTTCTAATATATAAATTTTAAGTAAAATATGCTTGCATCTAAATTTCCATATTCTCCAATGGTTCAACTATGACTTTTAGGATAAAAAGTTTTAAATCTGATTTCAATTATACAAAAGCATCTGTAATCTCAAGTTGAGATAAAATTTTTGTTACTTCCAACTTTAGAAACACCGTCAGAGCAATGGCAAATACACAGCTTAAGAAGCCCTGAGTTATTTTGATGGAACCGAAGCCAGTTATTTTGGCGCCTAGCAAATTATCTATCGTAGTAATAATACATTAACTCAGAGAAGATTCAGTGAATAATAGACACTTCATGTTACATTCATAATCTTTTATCCCGCGAAACCGGCTTAAAAGCTTTGAGTCCGTCCCCTGTGATCCGGTCCCTCTGAGTAATAAATATATAGGCATTTATTTTTCATTAATAGAAAGAGTATATTTTTTACAATCGCTTATTTTTCACGGATATTAAAGGGCAGTCCATTAAATAGGGGAACGAATTTCTATTAGACATTCTGATAGTGCAATAGATATCTGCTGGAGATATGCGGTTATAAAAGATGAAAAAATGATCGGTTTTTGGGATTGAAAATCATTAAAAAAGGAGTATTTTTTTCTCTCACATTCTTAATGAGTACTTATTCACTCAGTTTTGCTCATAAAATATTCAGTTCTCATTTACTAATCGAGTCTGTTAGGTCTACTCGCATTTCAGGGTTTCAGTTTGAAGCTTCATTAAATTGTAGATCAATTTTTTTAATGTTTAACTTTAATTTGAATTGAAAATTCTAATTTTTTTATCAATATTTCTGATGAAGTGGTATACTTCTCTTGGAAGTAACAACGCCTTAAGTAGTAAGTTATCGGGGATCTAGAAGCAAAGGGATGTCAAGGTTGTCTTCAGTTTATTTCAATGAGAAGGAATTGAAACACACTCTTTCAGGCAAAAGAATGTACAGATATCAACAAATATTTATGACATCTCATGTTCCTTTATCACAAAAATTTCTTTTAAAATTAAAAAATATTCCATAAAAACACATTTTTTAACTCTTAAATATGTAAAATGAACAACTTATGATACGGAAGGGAAGTCTTAAATCTCGTGAATTTATTATAATAAAAAGAGATTATAGATCATTTACCTTAGAGACAACTTGGAATCTATTCATAATAGCCAGTATAATCAAAAAAATGAAAGAACCTTTGTATAAATGAATATCATTTTGGTTATCAAAAAATCCTACTGATATTATTCTTTGACAATAATTTTTATTTATTCATATTAAAACTGAAATTTCATGCCGAAAAGTTAGTAGTAATGGAATTAAATACTTAAAAATGATTAAACTTTTCATTGATTCTTAATAAATGTAATGGGCTAGATCGGATTATAGTTTAGAAAACCGCTATATCATACTTCTAGACTGATTTTAAATATTGATAGTGTACATGGAATGTAAATATGATCTCCAAACGTTATAAAATATATAAAAAGAAATTTATACATAATAAAAATAGCCATAGGCTTTATTAGAAGCCGGTAGAAAGCATGATATAATTTTATACTTTTATAAACATTTTTAAGTAAAACATACAGTTTTGCCTATAATTCTTCACAATATTAAAAATCCCGGAAGTATCTCAATCCCTGTTCTTTTACCTTGTTATCTCTGTCTGGTAGTTCGGGACAACCCTCTTAAATATTTATGCATCCGTTTGCCACCTCAAAAGACCTGTACTTTTCTAATCACATTTTTTCATCAACAATCAGCCAACCGCATCAATCTCTTAGCCAATCAGCCGAAGCATTCTAATTTATTTACTTCTCATTTTTCTCTATAAAATCTATACTAAATAAGCAACGGAAATCCGGAAGTACAAATTATTTTTAGCTTTAAATGAATCATGTTTGGCTTCATTATTAGAAATGCCATTTTTACCGATATGGCGTGCCTCAAAAACTAAAGCAGCCAGACTGGTTCGTGAACTTTAAGGAAGATTTAGAAACGATAAAACTATTGGTCATTTTTATTGCGTATTGTCTATTTTATAAACGTGAATAATATGAGCCAAAAAAAAAAGTAAGTTACATCGTATATAGTACATAAGTTACTATACAGAATATAAATTCCAGTGTTTTCAACTACGAACTTCGTTCACTTGCGTTGTTAATTATTTTCTTGCAAAAATGTCAATAGAATTCTTTACACTAATGGAAACTATGAATTACAATATTAATTCTGATTTCATTCGATCTAAAGTTTTTTACGTCTTTTACCATAATCATTATTATTATTCATTAATAGTCGAATATGATACATATGAAGCATTTCGGGATTTCCCTTTTTCATCAATTTTAAGCAGCTATTTTTCTTGCCCATGTTTTTTGAGGCCCAATATAATATCTGCCCTAAGATGTTGTTTTTCATCGGTATATTATTAAACATCAAGTAAATTTTTAGCTTATATTTATATGCTTTGTAATATTCTCACTTAATATTACGAGGGTGAGTCGGAAAGTAAGTTTCCCCTGTCGACTGTGGTCAGAGTTGTGTATGAAAGTCAAAACATAGAATGAGACATTAAAGATAAGACATAACTTTATTTTTCCACTTAAGTACCAAGTACATTGAGATTGCTAGAAGAAGGGTAAAAGTCCAGGTCTTTTGAGGTGGCAAACGAGAGTATAAATATTTAAGAGGGTTGTCTTAAATTACTAGACAGAGATAACAAGGTGAAAGAACAGGGACTGAGATACTTTCGGAATTTTTAATATTAAATGAAGAATTATAGCAAAACTCTATGTTTTGCTTAAAAATGTTTATAAAAGTATAAAATTTTATCATGTTTTCTTCTCGGCTTCTAATAAAGCCTATGGCTGTTTTAATTATGTATCAATTTTTTTATATATTTTACAAAGTTTGGCTAAAATTATATTTACATTCCATGCACACTATCAATAATTAAAATCAGTCTAGAAGTATGATATAGTGTTTCTCCAAGCTATAATCTGATCTAGCCCAGATCATACCGCTTGATAAGCTTCAAAAAACTCTTCAGAAAAAACTCGGGGCTATTTTGTTACAAAATTCGCTTTTCTACTCGGCTGTTCTCTTGTCACGACTTTTGATTATCTCCATAAAGTATTACACACACATACATGTTGAATTAGTGATGCTCTCTAAGGAATTACAGAATAATATTTCTTCAACAAAAACTTCTTTGTCGATATATCTTATATAAGTTATCAGTTTGACTGCCCTGTCAAAGTTGATTCAGCCAATTGTAACGAGATTCTTGCTTTCAACTTTTCTACAAATTGTATTTTTAATTTCTCTCTCCATCAAACTTAATCTATTCTGAAATCAGTATTATTACTGGATAACACAGCTTTCATGTCTTTGTTATCCTTTTCTAAGACTGTTTTAAGAAACGTTCATATTAACGGTTTGATTAAATTTTCTTCTACAGTATGAAACTTTTTTCCAGATTTAACAGTGAATAAAGAAATTTTATATTTTAAGAGGGTGATTAGCAATTGCAGAATAAGCAATTAACAATATCTGTAATGTTGATCTTTATTTTTTTGGAAAAAAAATCCTTCTTTGAAGTTTGAAAGTAATTTAGACCTGAATTTAGACTTCTTCGCTTCATCGATTCCTTGGTCAAACATTGTTGGCGTAACAGACATAGAGGTGACCGCGCCCATTAGGGACAATTGAGAGAGAGAGAGAGAAACCAAAATTTAAATATTCCTTTAAATACTGGCGATATTTTTCCCACTACTCTTTTTACAAAGCAGTTGGGAAAAAATAAACATGAGATAAATTTGAAAATAAAGTGTGTGTTGAAATGTATTTAATTTAGTTTTAAAATACCAAAATAAATTATTTATGTACCATTTTTGAATGAATGAATAAATAAGACAAAATTATTAGAGAATTCAGGCAATGGAATAAGAATATGTGATGCCTACCTTTGTGTGTGTGTGCATTAACAATTTTTCATTAATAACTAGCTGTATGGTCCGGCGTTGCACGGGCTTCTTCAAGTACATAGATTTTTGCCTTACAAATTTCCTCTTCCTGCCTCGGTGTAAATACTTCCTGATGTGTTTGTGACTTCCATATTAAAATATATCATAAAAATACTCTTTTCTGAAATTTTTTCCGTGTCCCTTTTCCGTCGGACGGGTCTGTTTCCCGTCCGATTAGCTCGGCGTTGTATGGGCTCTTACCAAGTACATTATTTAATTCCCATGGAAATTACCTCTTTCCCTCTCGATGCAAGCACTTCTAGCAGAGTGATTTCAAAATTTATGTCATCAAAATTCTGAAATTTTCGTTGACTTCTTTTCCTTGTCAGGAATGTTTCTTTCCCCTCGTTTATTCCGATGCTGTACGGGCTTTTTCGAGTATAAAACTCTTATTAACTCTATTTTTCCTCAGGGATAAGATCAAATTTCTGTTTTAATTATTTCTATTTATTTTCTATTAATAATAATTCTGTATGCACACACACTGAATTATTTTTTTATTTTCAACTGAGAGGATCATACTTATCCAAATACACACGACACCGAAGATCAGCTGAAAGCAAAGACTGTATCTATGAAACGAATCATTTCACATAATGTACAGATTGCGTGTAAGCAATCGTAGTGACCGTACCTTATACAGAATTTGAGCAGAAGCGCAATTATCTTGCTTTTGATTCCCAAATGAATAAGATATCTCCAGGGAAAGTACAATAAACTGTAGTCAACACTGCTTCAAACTTTCAAATGTTGCTGCATAAAAAAATTAACACGTTTAACGAAAGGTTTATCGTATTGAAATATCAACAATTTTCTTTTTAATGCAAGTTAAATTATAATAGGTGATGTGGGGAGGAGATTGAATTCTAGACGAGTTCAATTTCAAATTTCTCCTCCGCGTGGAAAGTTAGGGAACACTGCTTTATATATAGTTGCAATGGCTTTTAAGAAAATGTAATTTGTTAAATGTTTAACAATAAAAGAATTATTGCCACAATACATCGTAAATATTTCACTCACACACAATTCAAACATTTCGCCGACATTTAAAATAAAGTTTTCTTTAAATCGCTTAGGAATTTCACTTTTTTCAGATACTTAACAATTCTTTATCGAACATTTTTCTTATTTTCAAAAATTTCCTTAACAAAAGTTTTGTAATTTTGAGCTAACCCGGCACTTCACGCGCGAATAAAACGATATTAACTTCACGCGCAGGGTTTCTCATACCCAAGGGTGTTTACATTCTGTTTTTACCGTAAAATTTGCATACAATGGAGAAAAAAGAAGAAAAGCCGGAAATACAACATCTTTATTACACTTTTCACACGTAAATTTAGTTTTTCTGTTCTTTTTATTAGGGCATTCACAGTACATTGTTTGCACACTTCTATAGTCCTCGTCGCGAGTGAGTGTGATGTTTTCACTGTATTTTAGTTTTCTTTTTTAATTTCATGGAAGCATTGCTTGCTGGTTTCTACATTCTCCTGTAAATCGAAATCAAAAACACTTCAGAAATCAGCGTCTGGCTCAATGTTTAGTAGGTGGTTTCTGACTATTTAACAAAATAAATAGCACATTTATTGTCGCAACGTTCAACAACACAACAATATTGTCATAGGCTAACGAGATTATATTTTTTAGACATTGGTCATTTTATAAAGGACGATAATTGTTCCTTCAGTTAAATTATCTGGACAGATTTCAGTGGAGGAATCATACTTGCTATTATATTCTTCATCATTCCCGCAAAGAATCTTTCTTCATCCGAAAAAAAAGTACTCTTGTACTATATCTATTAAATTACTTAAATATCACATTTCTTCATCATAATTACAATAATACGCCATTGCATAAGAAAGATTTTAAGATATGCTCATGCATTTAGAACTGTAACGGTGATTCCTGCGCAGGGTATGACTTACCGGAGAAAAAGTAAAGCGGTGGGTGTGACATACCCTGCGTATGAAGTGCAGGGTTAATTAATTTTCTTCTTTAATTTTCTCAATTAAAATAAGATTTAATATAGTTTTTTCCCCTCGAAATAGGGAACAGCCTGTATTTAATATACTTTTCAAAACTGTTCGCATCCGAAACCTTTTGACACAAAATTTTTTAAAGGAAACTTATTCGTTTTTATTTTTCCACAGGTATATTCTTATGTTATCTGACTGGTCTAGGTGTAACGGCCGGTGCTCACAGGCTATGGACTCACAAATCTTATAAAGCCAAATTACCTCTGAGAATATTTTTAGCTTTTTGCAACTGCATGGCATTGCAGGTAAGTTCATTTTACTATCTGCATACACACATTAATATCGTTCTTTGTTTCCAAAATACACAAATTATTTTTTTAAGTAATCTCTTCCTTGATGAAATTATTTGGTTTTGATGACTGCTTATAAAATGAGAGAAAGAGATGTATTCTTATAAACAATATCTATAAAAGACATTGCTTAAAATATTTTTTGTATCTTTTTGGATGTCATAAAGTAAAATATATATGTTACCGTTAAAGTGTGAAATTCGTTACTTCATAGAATAACTAGATATTTCATGAAATAACAGGACAAGTCATTTAAAGTATATAAAATTGAGTTCTACGATTTAACTAGGTATTTTAAGGAATAATGATCCCCTGATCGTTAAAAAGTGAAATACGGCATTCAAAAGTTCTTTGAACCGATTTTGGCTGCTTTTAATCAGTTTTGAATCGCTTATAGCTGCTGTGTAATGACGTATGTGTATGTTCGCTTCTTTCCATTGCTTTTAAACGTAGAGTTTAGGCGGTGTATTTATGTTAACGTTTTACATTTTGGATTATTAACAAATATTTTTGCAACCTGTTTTCAAGCAATGACTTCTTCAAGAAGGGAAGAACCTGTAAATAAGAAATATTCAATGCGAGACATTTGAAACTTTTTTAGATAAGCGTGGGACAAAGGAAAAAAATGCTGCATTACTCGTGAAAAATTATTAACTTTGCTGGCAGAAGTACAAAGTGCTAAAACAGCACAGAAAAAAGCACCACGTGACTATTGGTTACTGTAGTGTTATGATGTCTTTTGAAGTTAAGGGAGTGTAAAAGTTAATTGTGCCAGTAGCAGATACAAAACATATTACCCCCCCCCCTTCTGTTTAACTAATGTTAGCAATATGAGTAATAATAATATTGACTGCTTTTCCTTAATATTTATCAAATAATCATCTGCAATAGGAATAAAATATATTTTTTTCCGAGATACTTTAGTTATTACGATCAATCAATTTATAAAATAACTTTGAAATTGTTTATTTTTTCACTTTTACGGTCTATCAGTAGTTATTTTATTGAGTATCTAGTTATTCCCTTGAATAAAGTTAAAGCATGAAATTTTTCATCTATTATATACTTTAACTGACTCGTCCAGTTCTTTCATGAAATTTCTAGTTATTCTACGAAATAACTGAATTATATATTATACTTTAACGGTAACATATGTACAAATGCAAATTGTTTCATCCCGTATGTTACATGCAAATTGTTATAACTAGTGCGTTTTAGCCTCGGTGTATTATAACTGCCCAATAGGTTATAACGGTGCTTCAACATTTGCGACCCAAAATTCAATCATTATTTTCATCGCCCCCCCCCCATACAATAACAATGTATCGATTTCAATAATAATATACTTTGACTCTAAGGCTACACACAATCAGAGGCGGATTAAAGAAGTTGGAGGCCCCTGGCGGTAAAAGGTTTGGGGCCCATGGGCTCAAGAATCGAAAAACTAGTGAAAAGAATCGCTTACTTTAAATTCTCAAAAAAAAAAAAAAAAAAAAAGAAATGTATTGGAAAAAATGAAAATTAACGGCTAAAGGGAAAAAAATTGATTTTTCTTTCTCAAATTCATCAAATATTTTTGCCATATCTATTTTGTCCAAAGCATTTTGTTCTGTATACAGGGTGGTCCCGAATTCCTGGTACAAACTTTAAGAGTAGGTATATAACATTGTAACAATCATTTATTGTTTAGGAATGCATGGGCGCAAGTGACGCGGCGAGGCGCAAACACCAAAAACAAGACACGAAAGGAAAAACAAAGTGTTTATTGAAAGCGTCGTTGACAAGTGTAATATTTACAATAACTGTTCGCAAATGTTCAAAACACGAGCTGCGACTCACGAGCTGCAGTACACATTGCTGTACCACCCATTGGCAGTAGGAGACGATAGTCTGCCAGATTCAAAGCTTGTACTCTCTGAAAATGGAAGAGGTGTAAGCGATTTTCGTTTAAAACTCTACAGATTGTCTGATGATTCACACTTACGTGATGAGCAACAGCTCTTATACTTGACTCTGGTTTGTCAGCCACAACGTTCAGTATGCTATCTTCCAGGCCTGGACTGTGTACAGCTTTTCGTCGACCAGCATCATGTGAGCAGCATCATGAGGTGGAATGAATTTGTTTCGAAGTTGACGATGTAACTGCTGAAAAATTCTGTGATTTGGCATTCGTCGATCAGAAAACTGCGACGAGATACATTCGCCGTTGAGCTCTGCCATTACCATTTGCACGACCGTTCATGTAATGCATGTCTGCATTTTCAATGTCCGTAAAGTCTCGCGTAATAGACGTCAGCACAATTGCGAATGGAGCTTTCTCCTACTGAGAGGCACCATGTTGAATGACAGCTAAACATCTACTGCCCCCTACCGGCAATGCAACCAACCGATAACTCCATTTATATCTTTTCTTTTACTTCCCCTATAAGCACCTCACAACATCCCTTGCACCCATACATGCCTATATAATAAATTATTGTTACAATGTCCTGTATCTACCCTTAAATTTTGAACCATGAACTTTGTCCTTTCTCCCATAGTACTTCTTAAATTATTTTTAAACAAAAAGAGATCTTTCCCCTGATGCATTCTAACAGATACCTTTAAAGATACATCTAAAATGTACCTTTTATTCAAATTTTTCGCTAGGCACATGGGATGTGAATCAAGTTTACTTCAAATACGCACAGATTTGACGTAGTGAGTTGATGTTATTTCAAAATGACTTTGAGACGACGGATAAGCCATTATCAACAGCTAGCTGAGTTTGAAGGGGAGGTTGTATAATAGAGCTAAAAAAGGGGATATTGTGGAAAGACTTGGAAGGGATATATCCACTGTGTGTGATTTTTGGCAGTAGTGGTCCAGGGAAGGCACTACCTCAAGAAAACTATAGCTCAATCACGCACGGGTTTCCACTGACAGAGAAGATCACGATATTCACCACGTGGCTGGGGAGCGTAGTGCATCTACATCAGAAATTACAGTTTTTCCGTCACAAGATTGAAACAGTGAATTGTAACAAATCAATCGTTTAAGAAGTAGATCCCAGCCAGACGCCCTGTAGCGTTCATACCATTATCTCTAAATCATTAACATCTGTGATTTCAGTGGTGTTATCGGAGAGTGGAGTGGCGATGTGATGTGTTCTCCGATCAAAGCTGTTTCTGTCTTGGTGCCAGAGATGCAGTAGCGTAACGGAGAATATTAGGGTCCCTCTGCAAAGTCAGGTTTGAGGCCCCAAGCCATACTTGGTGTAAGTCAGGCTATGGACCTCTAGAATAATGGCCCAGCCTCGCGATGCGGGTGTTGAGAACGCATTACAGCAATGGCTGTATATTGATTAGAAGAAGGCCATGTCAACGCCTGCAAAAACTCTTTCTGTCACCTAGATATACTGGGCCTGTACCTACAGTTATGGTCTGGCGTGAGCAATTTTCTTTGATTGATGGAGCACTCTCGAGGTTAATTCATACATCCTGACTGCAAACTAGTAAGTCAGTCTGGCGATTCAAACTGTTGCACTGCGATTTATAAACATTCAAAGGGTGCTTTCCAACAGGATATCCTGCTCCCTAATCTCTGTTGTAATTAAACAGGCTCTATAGGGTGTCAACGTGTTACGTTGGCCTGCTAGATCACCAGATCTTTCTCCAATCGAGCACGAATGGGATATCATTGGACGGCAATGTCAACTTAATCCCCAACCAAAAGAAACAACCTTATATTAAACGATCAAGAGCAACAGGCGTACAATTCCATCCTACAAACCGATATCCGGTACCAGTACGACACATAACATGCACTTTGGCATGCTTGCATTTAAAATTGGGGCGGTTACACCGGTTTTTAATGTATTATCATTTCACAGTTGAAATGGCTCTATTCGCGCTTACATTAACCTGTGATTTGAAAACTTTAATCAAATATGTTACCTATACATTTGTATAGGTAGCCGATTGCCGATTTGTACTGCCAAAGTTTTATTAGTTGACAATATTTTTTTCCTGGTGTTAGGAGTTTTTTTTCAATCAATGTACCCGACAGTAATTAAGCAGGGCTGTGAACTGAAAATGGCCTTGTTTGAATTGAATAGTATTCCTTTGTTCAAAATAAAATTTGGGCAAAAAAAAAAATCATGTGAAAAGTTTGTACAGATTGCAACAATACAGATATACAGGGAAAAGATGGCTAGGGTTGATACACGACTCAAAATACGAGGAAATCATTGGGGTAGCAATATCGGTTCAAGTTCTTTTGTTGTAAGTTGAATTTATAAATTGAATCCATCAAGCTTGGGGCCCCTGGCGGCCGCCAGGTCCGCCACCCGCTTAATCCGCCTCTGCACACAATACGACTTTAACCTCTTTTGTGTCACCGGCTTATGTAAAAGTCTCGCGCTCGGCCAGGGCGTTAATTATCCGGACGTATACATATGTCTTACCGAAGTACACAATCTTCTCTGTACCCGGTTATCCATAAAGCTATACCGAACGCTTTAGAGTGCAATAAAAGGACCTTGACAGGGTTTGCGACAAATTTACCTAATTCAGAGAATTTGCTTATTTATTCCTTTTCTACCTCCCCCCATACACCACATGCACTAGAGAATAGCGTAATTTTTAATTGGCATTTAAGGGATTAATTATAAACCGTACAAATTATATATATATATATATATATATATATATACACAAAAATCTGCATAGAATATCTAAGACACATCATCTCATTTTTTTTTCTTCATCAGAATGACTTACACGAGTGGGCTCGCGATCATCGAGTACACCATAAGTTTGCCGAGACCAACGCTGACCCTCACAACGTGAATCGAGGCTTTTTCTTCGCTCACATGGGATGGCTCATGGCCAAAAAGCAGAAGGATGTTATTGAAAAGGGAAAGACGGTGGACATCAGCGATGTCTGGGCTGACCCTGTCGTCAGATTCCAACACAGGTATGTATAACATCTCCAGATCTCTTAATATTCAACCACTATGAACGGCCTCGCAGACCACACAAGATTTTTTTATTCGTTATTTCCGTACCGTAAAATAAACACAGAGAGAATCGGTCTTTACTATTATTATTCACTCAAGGTGATATACGAAAAAAAATCGTGAACATAAGCATCATGTCACCGACCGTGGCAGCTTAGTCGTATGGTCACGAACTCGCGAGCGGCATGTCACGGGTTCAAAGCCTGAATATTCCACTGAAGATCTGCTGTGTAGAAGGGCTGGTACACGTTAAATCAGTCGAGGCTCAAAGTCCTCCCGGTGGAGTGGGGTGGTAGTTTGAAGAGGGGGGAGGGATGACAAATCAGGTGTCGTCCGTGTCAGTTGGCTGAGATTCGGAATTATGAGATCAGTCAACAGCTCGCGTGTTGATTTGTAGGGCGACTTTAATGAGTATTTATTTTCACATAAGGAGGATATTTTTACCAGGAAACTGTTTATGTCTAAATCTTTACACACACTCAATTCGAAAGTGTTAAAATAACACGTGTTGTCACCTATTTTAGATGATAGTGATCTCCGGTGAGAAATGGCGGTCTGTGTACGTGTTGCCAAAATACTCTTTATTTTGCCACTGGTTGTGACCAACAGGATAACCAATTTGATATACTTCACTATATCACAAGATAGAATGTTTAAATAAATGGAAGATGGTTGCATAAAACTAAGATTCCAATGCTAAATATACCAAATTAAAAGGCTATAAGGTTCACGTATAAGCATCGAAAGAATATTAGTATAATTTAATATTTAATAATACAGCTGATATGCCTCGAAGCAGTTTTACTATTTAAAATATTTTCAATAAAATAAACTTAAGGAAACATTCCGAAAAATACCAAAATTTATTTCAGTGATTACAAAACAATGTTATAGAACAGTGAATCACACATCGCTATCTGAAGCAAGTGTTTGGCAGTTATATTCACAACAGTTCTATTAATAAAAATAAAATAGTTTTTCCGCAACATTAAACGATTTAAACAGCAATGAATCTTTACATTAATGTATCTTTTAGACGTGGTTAGCTGTTGTGTCTGAATCATATTGTCACAAAAGCGGAACAAAGCAGACGCGTTTTTATGTCTCACGCTTTGATGAGCGGCAAAAGCGTCAGAGCCTACGAAACATTAATTGAGATGATTGGTCCTTAGGGAACTTTTGTTTTTACTGTTAAGGTTCGTTGATTGTGTTGACAAGGGAATTCCATAAACAAATACTCTAGTGAGTGACTTTGAATGAGGAGATCTGAAAACGATCTCAACTTATATTATAACCTCTAATTTTAACATCAAGTAATCCTTCAAAGTGATGACACTTGAAAAGCAAGAAAAGTGCATATATTTATCTTTTTTCTTTGGAATTTGTTTTTTGTACTTTAAAACGCTTTTAAAGTTAAAGGGGAGGGGGGATCATAAAAGGGTTTGACATTTCTAAAATGTTTTATAAGTAATCAAATCACATTTATAAGGGGAGTAGGAGGAGGAATCATAATCAGCATTTTTTTACAAATAGGTAGGCATTTTATACGTTTTGAACATAACAGAAGCTGCGTACTTAATGAAGTTGTATTTGCTCTTTAACCACCTCTCCCAGGGGCTTACTCAAGTGTGGGCTCCGGCTACGAATTTTTTTAGAATATACCCCTCCCCCAGTGCCGATTTAAGCTCATTTCGGGCCCTAGGCGCAATCCCTCTTAGTACTGGTGGAACGAAATTTATAGCCAGAAAATTTGGTGAATTCCAGCTTATCCGGGGCCCCAATGGATCAAGCGGCACTGCCCTCCCCCCTATCAAAGAAGTCTGTAGAATCCTCTTAGTCAAAATACATATGTTTATTAGATAAAAAGATCAGATTCAAATGTTTGCGTACCTTATTCTTGAAGTTTTGTTCTCTATTTTGGAGTTATAATTGGCGTGTCTTAAAAGTAGCCCATCAGCATTCTACAGACAAAAGTTATAATGTATTTAATCCTGTAATAATTGCATCACATGTTGAGTATTTGAAACCTGTCCTTAGCAGTATCCCCTTTCCCCATATAATCAAATTCTTCGAGCTGGTATCCACTGAAACCACAAAAAATTTAATGGATTCAATTTGACGTTTTGTAGATGTACCAGATATAAACGGGAAGTATGTGTTGCTTAACTTACGGACAATAGTAGAATTAGAGCACTAAGGAAGCATTGGATTGAAATAAGATTAAATACAAACAAAAATAAAAATATAACATTTACCTGATCCGAAAAAACAAGAGAATTAGATGGTAACAGGGTGATATATCTAGCCATCTTTAATACTGTATCGGACTGCTATACATGCCGCATATGAAGGTAAAAATATCAATGTTAGCTGTTTAGATATACAGCTAACACCTGCTCATATGCTTGACTGTCCAGCTATTCTTGCTGTCCTACAAGAAATAGGGGTCCCGTTTTCGTCAACAAACCTCTATGTGGATAATATTGACCAAATTGCCAGAATAGTAATCTGGGTCCATGGTTCTGTCTGATTTGGTCCCGTCATGGATAGGACATCATCATCAATGCGTCATTACATCGCTCGAGTTCGACCTACATTTAATCCGAGCAAGACGATTTTCAAGGTACGAAGACTGATCCTCCAAACGTACAGCTACCAAATCAATTCTCGATTTCGTTGTTTTTTAAAGCCGTTTAGTTATTTCACACAAATACTTATTTCATATAAATTTATAATTTTCTAAATTATACCAACAGAAAACAAGATTTTATTTTCTACTAATATTTAACTCTTCTTGGAAAATAATGAATCTCAAATATTTTTCAAAATTCTGCATATTTTGGCTCTTGTTATTAAACCAAATATGTGTTAATTAATGCTTGTCTCATTTGTGCTGCATTTCCAGGTTCTACGTTCCACTCTGTGCCTTATGCTGTTTCATCATACCAGCCGCCATTCCTTATTACTGCTGGAACGAAAACTTCTTGGTCTGCTTCTTCGGTGCTGGCTTCTTCAGATATGTCGTGTGTTTACACTTCACATGGTTCGTCAATAGTGCAGCCCACATGTGGGGTAACAAGCCCTACGATAAAAATATCAGTGCTGTGGAAACCAAATGGGTGTCAGCTTTGGCCATCGGGGAAGGCTTCCACAACTACCATCACACCTTCCCATGGGATTATTCTACCAGTGAGCTTGGCTACAAATACAATTTCACTACATTCTTCATCGACTGCATGGCTTACATTGGACAAGCTTACGATTTGAAGACTGCCAGCAAAGAAAGTGTTGAGCAGAGAAAGCTGCGAACAGGCGATGGGTCTTATTCTATGGAAGAAAAGATGCATAAGGAATGATGGAGCAAGTCAAAGACGGTCAGTTGTAGATTTAACCTCCTAAGATCGAAACGGCAAACGATGATCGGCGAGAGGATGATGACCAGTTGGAAAAGCTGGTATTTGGAAGCAATTAACGCTTAACAAGGAGCTTCGTTTTAAACTGTAATAGACTCTGGAAGTAACCTGCTTTTGGATGAAAATATAAGTTATTAAGAAAACTTTTTTTCTTCGTATTTGCCCTTTTTTATTTTCATATTAGCGAATTTGACTTTTATAATCATCGATTTCCATTATTACTTGTTTTAATATTGCATTTCGATTGCTTTTTTTAAAAAAAAAATATTAATATTTGTTGCCTTTAAAAGTCAATTTCGCTTTTGTATTTTGTTTGTGTTATCTGTTGAAATAGTTTTTTTTCATGTACATCTTTGATATGTTAAGATTTTTTAAAGTATAATATTCAGTACTGGATACTATGGGAATATAAATATGTTTGCTTTTTTTTTACTCTAAATTTTCTTTTCATATCAAATTACTTTTTTTCTATTTTTTTTTTCAGAAGAATTCCAGTATATTTTTGTAACAAATGAAGTACTGGTTTAAAGTTGTACAGTGTCTGTGAATAAAAATTCTATAAATATATAGACTTCCTTTTCTTTCCAATTTAACTCAAATAGTGACCTACAGAATCACCCACCACCACAGACCATAGAGATTACCCCTTGGTTTTCTTCCCTCTACAAATTCTAAAGCGAGGTCTGTGTGTATATAAAACTGAAATCCAAAATCAAAATACCATATTTGTAATACTAAACGTTATTGATATACATGAATAATTCATTAAATTTAATTTCTACCAGAAAAAAGATACCTGACCTTTTAAAGGACATTAATAAATTTACTACACAAATTTAAGAACGAATTATGCAAGACACAGACATTTTATATAATTAAATAACTTATTATAATACATTTTATGTATAAAAAAATGTGTTAAAGTTGGTTTGTATGTTTCAGTATAGGTTTATGTACTTCAACAACATTAGTAAACACAGCTCATTAATAAATGTACAGTAAAATACATTAAAAAGGTCTGGTTTCATTGAGAGACTAACAAGGATAGGGAATAAAACAAATCAAAATAGTTTGAGAATTCCACTTTAAAATCAACTTTCACTCTTTAAAAGTAAAAGTTGGTATTAAAACACTAAAGTTTAAAAAAGTAGCATTCACAGTTAAATATAAACATATATAATTTTCTATTTAAACATGATCAAAGAGCATTAACTTTTTTTTCTTTTTACAAGAAAGTTTGATTTAAATAATTTTTAAAAAAAAGCCAAACTTAAAATTTTAAATTTATATTATAAAATATTTTGTTATACTGAAATTTCAGTAGCACAATTCCTATTTTTACTAATATAAAAAAAGAACACTTGCATTTCTTCATACTAGATCATTTATTATGTCTTTAATATTCTAAGCCCAATCATTGAAATCAAAAATGTTTTGACAAGTATATAGAAATTGAAGTTAGGTTTCATACATAGTTATAACTTGTATATCTATATGTTAATAATTTATAATAAAATAAAATTGAAAAAAAAATTTAATTTTTAAAAATAATTGAAGCAAAGCTTTTTTTCTCAAAAAATTTATTTGAAATAATTTGTTATTACAAACAATAGACAGATAAAGTAGGGGAAAAAACCCATAAATTTTTACAAATATTTGGGAAAAAATTATAAAAATTAGATAGTTAACAAAAAGTAAAATTTTCATGAAAACACAATATAGGTAGAATTTCAAATTCTTCAAAGTTGACAGATTAAAAAAAAAACTGTCTTCAAATTTTTTACATGAAACTTAACCTTAGTATAACACCAAATAACTTTTATATTATATATCAATACTCACAGATATAACAAGTTTAATGAAAATTTGTAAAAGTTCATCAAAAAATTCAACAATTAAGTAGGCTTTTGTAAAAATTATCACAGAATGAAAAAAATTGTTCATTTTATGTTAAAACAAGTTTAAATAACATGAAATTTAACCATAATTTAAAGAGTAAAAGATAAAAAGTTTTAATATGTAACTTTAGCAATGAATGTGCGAATATTCATGGGAGTCAAGTGTACAGTCAGATCATCAAGGCTTTTATCTCTCACGTAAACTGAAAAAAATAAGACATTCATTTATTGTTTTTGTAAACAAAGAAAAAGCAGTAATTCATTACAAAAATAAGTAAAACTTTTTTCATATAATATTGGAAAATTAAAAGTGTTGATATAATAAATTGCTTCCGTAAATTTTAAACACACTTGATTATTAATTTGTGGCAAAACATGATATTTGATCAATAAATACTTGATATATATAAGCATTGAATTAATGAAAAAGAAAAGAAAACACATACATGTATATAGTGTGCATGAGTACACAACAAATATAAGACAAGCTTTTTCAAATTTTTAAATAAATAATGCAGTATGTTTGGGAACAAGAAAAATTCTTTCATTTCTTGGACATTCTAGAATGTTCCATAAAGATATTTCTCAAATAAATATATCACATGAATTGTTACTGCCAAATATAAATAAAATTAATGGAAAGTAAAAAACGAAACTTAAACTATCAATACAGAGATTACATTATGGACACTTTTAAGGAATACTTTTTTACAGTGCAACTACACGTTACACGTTTTAGTAAATTGCATTACTAAAAATATTATCTAAATTTCTTATTCAACTTAATTGCTAATAATTACAGCTGAATATTTTATCAATTTTAGATATTTCTATTTAATAAAAACAATTTAAAGATTTTTAATAATATCCAAGATAAATTAATCTTTAATAATGCAAAGTAATATAAGCAGATTTAATAAATAACAGTACGTTTAAGTTAAAAATAAATTAAAAGTAATAGATAAGATTAAATTTAATCAGTAAGTTTGTAAAAATGGACAAATAAATTATTTCACTACCAATGATGGGCACAATTATTTTAGCATTTTTTTTTCATATTATATTTTCCAATTACCATTAGTTCCACCTTAAAAGCAACAATACTAAGCATGCCACTGCAACATTTGAGAAAATTAATGGTAGAGTGAGAGTCAGGAAATTAAATATTTGATTTATTTATGTCACAGCTATTATAATTGCAGAGTAATATTATTCTTTATAAATATTGAATGAACGAAATGAAAATATGAATAATCAAGAAGTTATTTATCATATTATTTCATTAGTTCAGAATGTGTTATTTGTGATGGAGGAGGCAACATAACCGTTATCTTTTGGTGTGTTTTATTAGACTCCATTCTCCACTGTTCAGAGTGGGGGAGGTCACCTTCTTATACTTGAATTACATTCCGGGGTTTCGGCTGGTGGGGCTTTTCTCACGGTCATATGTTGCTAGAGCGATGTCAGATGAAAGGACCCTGCAATATTTAGGGGTGCACATGTGCATAGGAATGGTATTATACCATCCACAAAAAGAAGCCGATTTTTCCAGCAGAGTGACGCAAAAACATCACACTACATTTGTTGTAATAAAATGTATAAAAAAATTATTTTCTAAGCAGATTTTAAGAAAAGTTCTTTGGATACTCATACTGATTGCTTAACATAACTCTCAGTCAAGTATAGAAGATGACACTCAAGCTGTTGCCTCTCTTTCTGAAGATTTTAGTAAGCAGCTATATGTTCATGACCATGCCCACTCTGGTACCACAGTGGATTTGGTTTAAAGTTATTGACATTGAGTCCCCCCCCCTACAAGGGACCCATGATACCAGTGTGTTTCAAATTAAAATATAAACAATTAAATAAAATTGCAGTTTATGAAAACATGACAAAAATTATTCTGCATTATTGTGACATGGAATACTAAGAAACTGTAATCGTGTATTAAGTAATGCATGTATATTGTATGGCATGTTACATATAATTACATCATATTTTTTTTTACTTTTCTAGAAATATGGCAATCTTTTATTAATTATAATATAAAAAAATCATTCATTGATTTTATTTTCAAGTTAGGCATTGATAAGCATACAAAAACAAGAAGTGATACGCCTAAAATCTATGCAGTCATAAATGTCTTGCACTTGAAAAATTCTTTTGAAAAAATATCAAATTATATGAACTTTTTATGAAAAATATTTTTTATTATTATACATGCAATTTTAATTCTACACATGCTTCAGTAGGTATTTTAATAAACATAGTATAAATATTTATATTACATTTACTACATGATAGACTTGAGCATTTTCTACACACAAGACTTTTTACAGTACTAAAAATAAATGAAATGTAGAATAGCAATTTCACATGCAACTAATAAATAAAATTCTTATAATATTTATTTAACATTTGCTTAATTTATTAGTATCCAAAAAACATTAATTAATTTTGATAAAATTACTATAGTAAAAAAAATTTTAAAATTCCTAGATATATTATTTTTATTAAATAAATAAAAATTGAAGTGCAAATTCAGATTTATTTTTCAATTTATAAAATTAAGATATTACCTTGAGCAGTTGAATTATCACAAATGTTTTTAGCACCCTCAATTTTCCAACATAATCTCTTGGCATCTTTCAAAAACTGATTTGCACTCAAAGTAGTTTCTTCAAGGCTCTCAACATTGAATTCAGTGAAAAGATCCTACAGTTAGAAATATTTACAATATAAAATTAACACAAAATCTTAAAACAAAATAGAAATCATTTAAAATTTTATTACAAAATTCTGCATCAAATTTAAGAAACACATAGCCCAATTTCCATGTCTAATAAAGAGATAAGCTGTATACAAATTATAAGAAATATTTTAGGAAATTTATTTTATATTATTCATTCTCTTTCCCTATTCTTCTAAATATTTAAAGCCTTTCTCCCCCCTCCTTTTGTATGTAAGCTTTAATAAGATGCAATGAATGTCCGATTCTTGTAAGTAACTTTCGTTTTTAATTCAGAAACCTTAGAAAATAATTTACAGAAGCAGAAAAATTCAGAACTAAAAAAAGAATTAAACAAACACATAAAAAATAAATTTAATACAAATATTTAACACTACTGCAATCAAGACACAAGAGTAACATTTTTTCACCTCTAAAATTTATAATGTTAAAAATAAACACTGTTATATGAAAACTTTTAAAAATTTCACCCTCAATAAATTTTTCAATCAAAGGGAGACACTTTTAGATATATATGGAAATTATATTTTGCAACAAAATTTTGCATACATGACCAAAATTAAAAAAGCTTACAAGAAACAACAAATCAAGGAAATATTTATGCTTTGTTAGTACAAATGTATCAAAATTAAAATAGAATTCAGACTAAACACTTAAAATAAAATTGCATCCGTAAACAAAATCCCATCTAGCCATCAAAAAATTAATTAACTGAAAATGGCAGAACTAAATAATTACATATATAAAATAAATAACAAAATTATGCTAAAGCCAGAAATAAAAAAAAGTTCATGAAAAGAAATGAAATTAGCTAAATAATTTTAAAAATTTGTATCACGAGGAAAAAATTTTAAAAACTTATCATGTAATTTTTGTGAGCGAGTTCTTTGAAAATAAGATGGTAGAAAAAAAAAATATATAATAAAAAATAACATAAATAATAATTAAAAATAAATTGTATCACGAGGAAAAAATTTTAAAAACTTATCATGTAATTTTTTGTGAGCGAGTTCTTTGAAAATAAGATGGTAGAATAAAATGAAACATATTATAAAAATCTAATATAATAAAAAATATGACTTTTTCATTTAAATAATCCAAATTAAATTTATTTCTCTGTGCCCTCTTTTATATCTAGTTTTCCATGATGCAGTAATAAGCTTTTTAAACATAAGGAATAGTTAGTAAAAATAGGTCGTAAAAAGTCGAATTTAATTGAAGAAGAGCACCAAGAAGTAATTTTGCGGTAAAAAAGAACAAATGTAGAAAGTGTATGAAAGACAGAAATTTTTAGAGAAGAGATTAGTTGAAAATTAGAACTACACAATACATGTTAATTACAGTTTTACAATTTAAACACTGAGTATAAACAGTTGTATAATTTGTACAATGTGGGTTAGTTCACCATTAGGCAGACAGGGGATACTGCACTCCCCCCCCCGAATTATATTAATTAACTAATAATAAAGGTTTGTTTTTAATAGTGATACTTAAAAATAGGTGAAACTTACTTTTAATGGGACATCCACAGGCTTGCCCAAATCACCTTCATCAAATTCAAAAATGTGCTCCAAACGGATCAACAAGGTACCTTTCTTCCAAGGTTCCAAAGTAAGCAGATGCACATTGGCTGGCAAAACTTTCTTCATACCAGGAGCCTTAAAACAATTAAAATATGCATTTTCTGCTTAATATTTAGTACATCACTAAATTTAATATTTAACACACACAGAAAGAGAAATTAATATTTGAAACATTCAATAATTCTTAATACTTTATATATATAATGAAAAATCAGATAAAAATTTATATCAGATTTATTAAATAATCAAATTATATTTATTCATTGTTAATTGTTTTACAGCTCTTATTTTCTTTTGTTGCAGTTTATACACTCTGTACTTTATAACTTTAAACAATAATTTCATTTAGCATTTAAATAACATTCACGGAAAAATCCATTTTAATAATGAAATATATTATGAATGATATATAAAGTTTAACTCTTTATATATAATAAAAATATTGATATTTTCTTTATTAAATGCAAGTATTTTATCTGTGAATTCAACCAAAAATTTAATCTATATTAAAATTAACTACACAATTACAGACAAATGTGATGTAAATGTATGGTGAAAAACTGACTGTACATTGGAATTTTTAAAAATTTTCATTGTAATTACTGTACATTAAAACAGTAAAATGTGTCTTCTGGAAAACTCTTAATTATGCAACCTGAATCCAGTAAATGTTTTCTAATTTTTATTAGTGGCATACACAGATTACTTTTATGGGTGTAATTAACATTTCAAAAAACTCAAGCAAAAGCTTTAAGGCCAAATCTTTCAATTAAAAATATCTTGGCGTATCACGGAGGGGTAAATACCTAAACTCATTACTGTACACTAACTTTATTTTGAGCTCAAATGCATTTTTGCTCCAGTTATTTTAAAATTATATTTTGTCCTCAAGATAGGATTTCTTTACAAGCAAAAACTATTTAAATTATGTAGTTAAAACCTTTTATAGTGCCAAAATGCTTTGTAGGTATATCAAGAGTGTTAATTAATGAGAAACAATTTTCAGAAATAAGAATGTATGCATTGTATGGAACACTACTTACAGTAGTATTTTGAAGAGAGAGAAAAAAAGAACTGCATACCAGAACTTTGAAAGATTTATAGTAGTCTGCTTCAGATGTGTTGTATGTAGCAAAACTCAGCTGAGGTTGCATAAAAAGCTGCTGGGCTAATGGCCTGTGCTTAGCAGCTGCTTGAGTAATATTGCTGAAAATTAAGTAAGTGGAGCCAGTAACGACCAACCCCTTGCCTCCAACACCTAGTTCATTCAAAGCTTCACCAACTCCAAAAGCATCATCATGTAACAAACGTCTATGGATCTGCAAAAAATAATTTATAAATTGTATTAAAATATTTATTTATACTTATAAATATAATAATATTATTATAATGATTAGATTTTAAATGCTAAATGGAAAAATATATTAGAGTAAAATATTGAGGCAATACAAGAAATAATAAAAGCTGCAAATAAGGCAGGTATGGTTGGCGTAATGGTTTAAAGAATTTGAATTTAACACATTTACAGGCCACAAATATGCATATGATCCAGTTGATAAAATATCTAGCCATTCAAGCCATTAACAAGTTTATTAGGCTAGATATGAAAGCTACAACACTTTCTTCTCTCAAAGAAGTCTTATAATAGAACTTCTGAACAAGTAGAAATGAAAATTCTTGCGGTATTTTTTCAATTGATATGTGCTTTTGAGGCACTGGTGGTTTATAGTGCACATATCCAGTAAAATTTAATCATTCATTGTATTGCTGAATATCTTTCATAGAATATAGCCACCAATAATTGACTGGTTCCTGAATACAAGTTACTGCAATGCATTAGGCAATTTGATTAGGAATATATAGTCAATTTCATGTTTGGCTAAAATATATTGCCATCCAAAATTGAGAGTCAAAGTCACAAACTTAAAAGTTAGTCTTGGAAAGTGAAAGGAGAAAATTTAAGCCTGGGGATACCAGATTATTAGAAGTATACTCCTACACTGTCCTTTTTGACACGGAAAAAAAATCATACAACAAAATAAGATTTGTATGCTGGTAGAAGACTCTTTAATCACATTGCTTAATGTAGGAAAGTGAGCTTCAACAATAATCAGATGGATCTGAGTCAGAACTGTAGCACATCACAATCTTTTTATTATTTGATGATACAGAAAAAAAAATAATTTTTAAGTAAAATGCCTACGAAATTTCTGAAACTACAAACAGAACTAACCTAGTTCTGTTTGTAGTATCAGAAATTTCTTAAATGGTAAAAAAACTATTATTAATGCCTTAAATTTGTGAACCAGTGCATATTATCTGACAAAGTAATGCACATTGAAAACATATTATTAAACAAACATTTTATTACTATATACCAGCCTAGCTGGTTTGATTTTGTATTCCAAGAATTAAAAAGAATTTCAGAAAAAACAACACATGAACAAATTTGAAACTTGCAATAACAATATTGAACCTTTAGAAATGAACTTTTAAACTTAAAGTAGAAACAAGTTCAAATATACATGCAGAATAGTAAAACTAAATTTTTATGGGAAAAAACAAGATAAAACAGGATTTAAAAGTATAAATTTTATACCCTTAGTTATATTAGAACTTTTATATGCTATTGATATTTTTTATTAGTAGTAAAAAAATCTAAATTGTATCCAAAAGATTTAGCATAATTACACACAAAATACTTAAAATATTAGATAACAAAATATTAAAATTCATTACCAAATGAATTGTTTTTCAATTATACTCATTATTTATAAATAACGGCAAATACAGCTATGTTTAACAAAGTAAAGAACTAACCATAAGTTCAATTGAACCATCCTTTATACTGGATCCACCTTGAGATCTGTCATTCAGAACAGTAAATTGTAATCCTCGTTTCTTGTCCTGAGATTAAAAAATAGATATAATTTATAAATATATATAAATATCTTCATAATAATTTTTTTGTGTGCTTATTACAAATTAAATGTTTTTAACTATCAAGCAAAATGTTCTTGATGTTTCAGAAAATTCAATAATGCATTAGTTATGACAAGAAAAATTTGGCAAGAAACCTACCTGAATAAAAATCCTACTGTTTACAGGATAATAATTTCCAGATACAGGCTCAGTAACATTTAATTGCCAAGTAGGACGATAATTTCGTCTGAAAGAAGAATTTCAAAGCTCATTTTATTTTAAATCCTAGTAAAAAAAAAAAAGGCTTGGGCCTAATCTTTATTTATTGAAATTCTCTTAATTTATCTATGAAAAATAATCAAATAAAAACATGAATGACTTATTACTTTTGTGAGGTCTAATAAAAATAACTTGCCCACATGTAATATTGTCCCTCTTCAGGGAAACATTTAAGTAATATTTTCAATACTCAAAATTTAAATATTTTTTAAAACTAATAATGAGCTATTTTAAAAAAGTATTTGTAAACAAATTGTTATTAAAATTAATTTTGTTTTTTGATTTACTAGATTAGTATAACAAATTGAGAACACCATGAAAATAAAAATTTTAAAAAGAAACTTTAGTAGGCAGGGCTACATAACATGACAATTTAATACACAATATGCAAATAACTAACGGATGTTAACTAAGATAAAAATTTATACTATAAAAATATACATCTTAATAAAATCTTACTTTCTACGCAAAACTTCTCTTCCATTTGAATCTGTAAAGAAGTAACTGTCACTATTCAAGTCAGTATCGAATCTTGTAATGATTTCTTTTCCAAATTTATCCCTGAAAGTCCAAAATTTAAAATAAAGTATCATACACTAAAAATTACTTTAATCTACTCTATTAAAGTTCGAGAGCAAACAAATGCATATGTATGTGACGAAACCTTTTAAAAAATCTCTAAATGCAGAAGGATTCTAAAAATATTAAAAGATAGAAAATAATGAAAGCAATCTAATTTGATCACTAAAATTCCAAAATTAAATTAGCTAAAAAGATATTAAATTAAAATGCCAAAATGAATAATTGGCCTTGTCCTGTAATGTCATCAATGGGGCAGAGACTCTACATGGAGGCAGGGAAAAGATTTCAGTTGTTTTTAAAACTTGCATTCTTCTCTCTATGCTTAAGTCAGACAAAACAATTATTCCTGAATCAGATAAACCATTCATTCATGACATGTATAATTTTTTTACAAAATAAACTGATGAGTTTTTGCAGATGGAATGCTTCAACTGCCATCTCTTTCTTATTATCATGTTCATTGAGTTTATTTCTCCAAAAGCAAACCCTTTACTGTTTTCAACCAAGTACTTTAAAAAAAATTGCGATTTTTAAGATTTATTTCTTTACGATTTTTTGAAAATTATTCAAAATTCAACAAAAATATTTTAATAACTTCATGATTTCTTACAATAATAATATAAATCTTTTTCTAAGTGTCTGGTAAGATTGTTCTATTTGGATTGAAAATTTAAGAATTTCCTTCAAAATTGTAGATTTAAAAAATGTTCTATGAGTGTAATTTTTTTTTTGTCTTATAATCTTTTGTTTGATAACTTTTAATGATTTCTTTCTTACATTTTATTGAATAAAAATTACCATAGTGTGTTACTGGTGTATGAAATTTAAAATTTATAATTAAAATAAGAATCACATAAAATAGGTCAGATAGATATACAAATATATGGAATGACACTCTTTCAGTAAAAGTCAGAGTAGTATCTTGTAAGATCAAAAAGTGGATATTCTTCCTCCTCTCAAGAACACACAAGGCACACTACTTTTAAAGCCTACACATCATATAAATTTGAGCCTCAGCAGGTTTAACATTCATTAATCCCCTTCATGATGGTTTTAAGTAACATCAAGACTCAAACCCATAACTTAATTATAAATGTTTTAATGAAAAATAGTTAGAATTCTAGAAAAATTTTCAAGAAATTCATTCATGAAATATTTTTATTTCTACAGAATGATTTATTACATTGCCTTGGTATTGAAGTGGACTGTAATTCAGAATTAAACTCGAGCTGATTAATTGAACTGTTATCTAATTTTTTTATTGATTGAATGATTCATGGCCATCAAAGAGTACAAGTTAGACAAAACTGGATCAATGAAATTTCCTGAATGGACATTAATGTGATGTAGTATATAATGTATAACGTTTGTAATATTCCTAGATAGAGCAATTTGTTTTCTACTGAAAAGTCCATGAAGTAAAATTTTCCATTTACAATACTCACTCAACTGGTATAGGACCCACAATCCATCTTAATTCAACATTTTCTGCATCTTTGTACAGTCGAATTACTTGGCTCAACCATGGGTTAAATACTTGGCGAATTTCTTGAACCACAGAACCCTAAAATTGAATTAAACATACAATTACACTTAAATATTTGAATGAAATGAGAATGTTGAACTGAACTATATAACTTTAACATCAGCAATAAAAAAAAAAATGTTTCATATATTAAGAAAATGTTTTGGATTTGAAGTAAATTTATTTTATAAAGTAATTTGTCAAATTTATTTCATAATAGAACAATTTTTAGCTTTTTACATTTGTATTGTAGAAAAGTGGACAAATTTTAAATAAAAAGATTGTGAAAAATTGTTTTTACAGTAACAAAAATAGTTTGTTATTTTTGCAAGCTAAAATTCACTTCAAGAAATTTTATATATATATATATATTTGGGTTTTTCTTTTTCCTCATAATTCAGTTATGGATTTGCTTATCTCTTCAAATAAAAATCACAACATTAATTTTAAAAATATTTATAAGTTTTAACCAACACATAAAATATGCCTAATGGAAGGTTGAACAATGCAATAATACCTATTCACAATAACAGATCCATTAGATTAACACAGCTGCTCATTACATTTTTCTCCATATGATAATATTTTACAGGACATGTAAGTTACTGATTTAAGTAAAGGACATGAAATTCCAGATTTTAATCCTGAATTAAAAGATTAATAAGCTGAGCAACAAAACTTTAACAATGTCTATTTACAAATTTAGCTCAAGCTTCTTAAAAAAATTTCCTTATAAGTCCTCAAACTTTTAAAAATATTTAAGTAATGTATTTTCTAATGTTAATTGATAAGATGAAGTAATTTTTCAGATGATTAGTTGATACAATTAATGCAATCAAAAGATTCATTCGCATCAGAGTAAGAATTTAATCTTGCATGATTATGGCAAATAATCAGAATAATCTACATAACCCAGGATTCCCTGAACTCATCAACAAGGGTTATGGTTGTCTTTGCCAAATGTAAACGAGTGCCTGAACTAAATACAAAGCACATTTTAAGATAGAAAAATTTTCAGTTTTCATGAAAATTGACATTATAATTCATACATCTGTTTATATTAAAGCATTTCAGATTATTTTATTATTTTTTTTGAACAAGTAAAGGGATAACCCATTTAGCATTATGGTACAGGAGAAAAATGCAAAAATACATTTCATACAAAAAAAAATGGGTCAACACTGTTAAAAATGATTACTATGATAAAATATCCTGCTCTCTATAGGATAATGAAGCCAAAATATATTAATTTTGGAGTACTTTTATATCTGAAAAAATATTCAAAGTTCAGGTCCTATTCTTTAACATTAAGTCAAGACAGCCTCAAGGATGATTTAAAGTAGACTACTGGAAATATATTTCTACCAGATAAGATAGAAACTACAGGTTAGTCTCAGCCAACTATCTTAAAATATAATGGCATCTATTAAAAACTGAGACTTTTATGTTTTGATGATTTTATTTACAGAATTCTTATTACTTGCAGTGTTATTTTACTATTTTATTTAATATCTACATAGGGCTTAATTGAATGGGATAGGATTCCTGGCAGGGTGTGTGATGAAGAATGAGATTTGTTTAATTTATATCAACAATGGATAAATGTTTCATACCCAGAATGATATAAAAGTTGGGCTGTGTATTCTAATTCTTTATGTGTTGCAACATCATTGATTTATTCGCGAATCGGCCTCTGAATCACACATGTGACATAACTATGGCATAAGGATTAAAATTATGTCATGCATGCCGGTCATGGATAGGTTTACGATTGCATCACTAAACGATGTTAGATTAGATGTCTCTCCTTTAACTAAACACTGTGTGTCTCTGTGCTGTGCTTTCAATGAAGTTTTGGTTCCAATTAACATCACAAAGATTTTTGCAGAGCCTGAGTTTGTAACATGTTTTATTAATGGAGCATATATTTCAGAAAATATGAGGGGGAGGGAAACCTTACATCAAAAGACCACTATAAACTACAGGCTGAAAAATAAACCATAAAGTTAATGAATAATACACTTAGAACTTGATTCCATCCAGCCAAAATGAAGCTCATACATCATAACTAAATAATTTAACTCAGTGGCATAATAGCCCATAAGGGCCAAGACCTACTATGCTCAAATCAGTATAACTGCCTGAGGTGCATGAGCAGATGTTCGGAACAGGTGGTCAATCTAATGCAAAACCACCTGTGTTAAGTTCTCAAGCAAGCTCAGCACTCATTTATTGGCCCACTGAAGGGATGACAGGCTGAGTCTACCTTGCCCATCCTGGGATTTGAACCTCAAACCTGTGGTGTTGAAGCGTGATGCACTACCACTCAGCCACTGGGCTTCAAATAACAATTTACAAAATGAAAATATTTCTATTATTAATGAAGTGTAATAACACAAGGAGTAAAACTACAGTGATCAGCTGAAAGATATTACTCATAAAACAAATTTAAAAAAAGCGATGAATTACAAAATACTCACATTGACCAGAGTTACAGTAACATTAGTTCCTAATGCAATAGGTTCAGTACCATTTGGTCTAAAGATGTATGCACCTGATGCTCTTTTAGTAAAATCAGAGTTGTCACCATTCATGCCTTTGTACCAATAAAATGATTGGTTGACAGTTAAATTCGTACCATCAGCTAATTGAAATCTTTTCAGGAGTCCAGTTTTGCTGTCCACAAACACAGTTATAAACTATTAAAAAACAATAAATGGATTTTTTTAACATTTCATACATATGTTTGAAGAATAATTTGATTCATTATACCAAAAAGAAATTTTTTTTCTGAATGGCATTGCTAATTAATGTTTTTATAAGCAAGCATCATATAATTTAATACATTTTTAAAATTAATATAATTAAGAAATAATTTATAATAATAAACACATACAGATAAAGTTTTACATTAAAATACATTAAGCAATATTTTAAGGAAGGAACTTCAGTAAATTAAGACCATTGAACTTGAAATTTCTCTATGGTGGTGAGAGATATGCAAGTTAATAGGTTAAAATTCTATTCTAAAAGAGAGAGTATGAGAGAAAGAAAAAAGGTTTCCACTTTTTGGTCTCACATGATGTTTCGACTTTTTGAAGATTCATTTTAATGTTTATACATAAAAAATGTATGTATATATATATATAAATTTGTCCTATTTAATGTGAGTATTTATCTGATGTTCAAATAAATGAAGTTTATTATAATAATTCAGTTTTATCACAGAACAAAATAATTAATCAAAATTGCTTTTAAATAAACTTAAAATGAAAATAATTGGTACATTTAGTTGCTTTTCAAGCTCATAAAATATGGTTGTAATAAGATATGTGTTATGGTAAATTTTATTTATTTAGTAATCACATTAGTAACTTAGATACAAGAACAAACTTCCTAAGGTGCTGTAACAGTTGTATAAAGATTAAAATTCCTTTCACTAATTATTCAGTAGATTATTTATCAATACAAGAGACAAAATTTTAAAATCTTCAAACAAAAAGTTCTGCAATATTTACCACAAAATCTGCCATATAATGCGCACCTATACTTTCAAACTTCCTTTTTTAATTTTTTAGGTATATTTGCCATATAACGTATATTTGCCCCCTTTTTATGAAAGAACCTGAAGTGTACATAGGCAATGCTCTTATGTTTTGAAGTCATTTATTTGAGGTATTGTCCCAATCTTTTGAAAAAATAGTATATTTCTAGAACTACAACTTTTTAAGTTCATAAGGAATGTTATTTCTTTTAAGTAAACAATATTTAGATACATATAAAAATCTAATTTTTTTTATTTTTGTAGCTATAATTTTTATACTGGCATGCAATGTGCACCCATACATTTTGATCAGATTTTTTTGTGTTCAAAGTGCGCTTTAAAGGTCGCATTTTACAGTAATTCAATTTTCTATTAAGAATGCTTTTATCTAGATTTTTAAAAATCACTATCGTATACTATTCTTAGAATTTTATCTAAATTACTTAATGCAATTATCTTGTAATTTTATACATTTATAATAAATATATATTTAATGGGGAGTTAAAACTATCATTAAAATGTTCAATTAATGTTTCCTTACATTTATTTTTTTTTTTGTTAAAAATTATTAACAGGTGTAGTAGCACAGATTTAAAAAAATATATATGACTTTCCAATGATCCAGGTATCAAAGGAATAAACAAATTGTAAATTATCAAACAGAAATAAAATATTTTGATAGCAATATATTTTAGGAACAATACTTACATTATTTTTCAAAATCCAATCTCCCTCAGCTTTGCTAGTTACTTTGCTCATTTGTTGGTTTTTGATATTTTGAGCTAGTTTAAATCAAAATAAATTTTAGATACAATACAACAGCTAATAATTTTTTTTTTTTTTTTTGCACATGGTAAAATAAACAGGGGGAAAAAATTAATTTCCACATATAACAAAATTACAACTGTTAAAGCATTCTGAAAAGATACTAAACACTACAGAGAAATCTTTATCCATTTTAATCCAAGCACTGATATGACAGAAAATGCATAGAATTGCATGCATTTGATAGTCCAAACAGGAATTTACGATAAAAAAATCTCTAGAAAAAAATTCAGACATTTAGCAGAGATAGTTTACTTTAATGTTAGCATTATAGAGGTGTACATTGAGGATTACAATTTGCTAGAAAAGTATATGAATTATTTTTCAATATAAAAATTATAGTGATAATCATACACAACTGTATTTAAAGGTTCAGAGATTTTTCACCTAAAAAGAGTTAATTACAACACCTAAAAAGCAGATGAACGATGTATAATGTTTTAAACAATTCTAAATCAGTATTGAGAAAAAAAATCAGTAACATTTTGAAAAATAACATACTGGCACTTGCGTTTCTATGTGTCTTAGTTTACTACATCAATGTGGATGAAAAGCATTGAGTATCAACCCTCACATGTTTTGTAAATACATTGTCCCAAAGTGTCTAGTTTTAAGGAGTATTGATGAAAAACTATGGAATTATTCTTCTGTGAAAACTACTATGCTTTTATATCTAAAAATACTTTTTCTTTGTTTAATTATCACTACATTTTTTTATATTTGCTTCCTAGGATTTTTCAATTTTTTATTAAATAAAATCTCTTTAATTTTTTTTTTATCAAATAAGTTCAATCAATCTTATAATCATATAACATTCTTATTTTTGCATTCTAGAGAAATAAGTAATGAATTAAAATAGATTGTACTTTTTTTAATTATTAACTTGTGTAAAAATACAACAATAAAGAGGTAATGTTAATAAATAAGTGCAAACAAGATTTACCAGATGGTAAATAAATTATCAATAAATGTTTACTCTTTTATACACCACATAGCCTTACTTACATGATGTATTGCGCATTAAATATGTTGCATAACCAAGTGCAGGCAATTTTGCTTCAAAAACTGCTTCTGCTGTAGCTTTGGAGTTTCTTCCAGGGACATTAGATATAGATGAAGGTAGAGGTACAATCTATAGCAAAAAAAAGTAGTTTTTAACAACACATTAATTTTTATGCATTATTCTACAGAAATTACAATAAAACTAAAACACCAATTGGAATAATAAATTTTACTGTCATTTATATCTTTAATTTAAAATATTGAAACATTATAAAAATGTAAAATAAAATTTAAGTGACACTACATCTCACATACACATTTTAAGATGCATTTGAATAAATTCCTGTTTATAGTAATGATATTACAGGAATTTCTTTAAATGTTATGCTTAAAATATTCACATATACCTACAATGCTTATGTATGTACTTCAGATTCAATTTAATGACATAACTATTGAACTACCGTAAACCATTATCAAAAAATATGACATTTACATATTTGAAATGGGAAATGTATAAACACTTATTGGCCCATTTTCCCTACTGGATCTTTAAAAATTCCCAGTTATCTACACATCTTGAAATTGCAATTATAATTATAATTTAATATTCTATTATTCCTTTTGAAAATGGATACTCCACATTCCTCATCTGTTCATTGTACTTAGATTAATTTATGAATATTCAGCTTCAACAAGCAAAGAAAATGCTGGTTATTAGTTCGATCACTGACAGATTAAGTAAGTAATAACACATTTATTACAAATGTTTAAATTTTTTGTTTCATTCATATAACTTATTAATTAAAAAGGATAATAATTGGAAATAGCAGCTCATTACCTGTACATCAACAGCCTTTCCACTATAGTCTAAAACTTTATATGCTTTTCCAGAGACAGGAATTCGTATAAATTTAGAAACATTCCAAGCAAGAGGATTGTAAATAGTAATGGCAATCTAAAAAGCATGTCAAAGAAGTTGATTAAAAAAATAAGAAAATTTATGTAAAAATTATCTTAGAACTATGTAAAACCACTTAAAATATTCAAAAGAATAAAAATTTATTTTCTGAAACAATTTCACAAACCCAGATCCCTTTGTAAAATACTTCAACTATTTTGGATAAAATTTATATCTTATCTAATTAGAACTTGAAAAAGAAGAAATCAATTTTTGAATACCCTAATAGGCAATATATCACATCCAAATCTAAATAACAAAATACAAAAAAAAAACTATGAATATAATGTATATTTTATGTGTGTGTGCGGGTACATTCCTAACTACTTAAATGCATCTATACAATTAAAAATACATATTGTACTGCATTTAAATTTGACTCAATTGCAATTTTACAAATAAGACTAACTAATATTACCAAAACATAATACTTTTCTAAATTCCTTTAAAAAAATTCAACTCTCTGAAAATTTCCAGTACATTCTGTTGCATAGTTATTATTTATTATTATTTGAAGGCATCATAATGTAATAAAATTGCACACACAAACTAAGCGCTATTATAAAAATAAGTATTAAACAACAAGAATTTTTTAAATAAAATCTCATTTTAACAGTTTCAACAACAGAGAAAGCCCATAATCACAGTAAAGTGTAAAATCTATAATATACACAATCAGTAACATTTGAATACAATGTACAACAGTCAATTACTATTCTAATAGATGTATGATAATTATTAAATAAATCAGATGCTGCACACACATAATTTTCATTTTAACAACAAATAACAATACTAACTGGTGAGTTTGCCTCTGAAATAGGACATTCACTTATATTCAGATAGTTACAGAAATACTGTTTCAACACAGGAACAGATTTATTCTTAGGCATAAGTTTTTCATATGCTTCATTAACAATATCCTGAAATTAAAAAATTAATATATAAAATAAGATTTTCAAAAACAAAATAAAATACTGATAAACCAAAATGTAATTATGATAATTTTAGTGCAAGATTCTATAAAATTTATACCCCTCATACAATTTCAAAATCCTATAGATATTTTCACAAAATGAGAAATAGATTTCCAAGTCGAAATACATACAAAAGTTCTATATCACAAGACAAAAATAAGTACAAATAACAATGAATATAGTTTCTTTTAAAAAAAACTTATATAATTGATAAAATATTAAATATAATTGTAATTTAAAAAGGAAAGAAAACTGAAGCAGAAAAATATAATTAATAAAGTTCAACTTCAATTTATTTGTGAATAATATACATATAGAAATTGAAGCACTTAGAAAAGAAATAATTAATGTTTTGTAACTTTAAACTTAATCCTTTCTCATTAGTAGATTTTGAAATATTGATTTTCTTTCTTTTATTTTCAATAACTCCTTTCAAGTTTATTTTTGGTGTAAATATAATATTGCTGTTCTATCTATCAGAATTATTGTATTAGAAAACATATTACTCACATGACAAGTCTCAATAGCAGCAGCTAATGTCTGGTAATAATCATCTGTTACATGTTGCTTAGCTGTACCCCTTAAGATAAAATTTTTAAATTTTACATAACAAATAAAACATTTCTTGAGAATGAATGAAATGAATCTAATTAACTTTAATTGAATCAAGATAAAACAAAATAAAATACAAGTAGAACTTCAAGTAATACTAAATAAATATCTTACTAAATAAATTTAAAATTTAACTGTTCTATTTCAATAAATTTAAGAATGTTAAAATATTTACTTTATACAAATAACAGAAAATATAATTATGCTACAGCAGATGCAAGTAATGTACACACAAAAAAAAAGCCATGCACAAACATTAAAATTTGAAAAAAATTCAACTATAGACTTACTCATGCACACAATTATTAAAAAATTTGAAAGTTAAGACAAAAAAGAACATAAAAATATCATACGTAATTGCATCATGATGCTGCATTATGCCCATTGCCTTTTCTGAAAAATAAATTTAAAACCATTGAAACAAGTAAGATTACAGGAATTTAACCCCTTAACTGCCAATTCAAAGTTATGCGATTTGATTCCCAGTGCATCTGTTTTTTACATAGGTGTGCATGTGCGATGTGTTAGTGGCAAAAGAAAAGGCATAAATAAATCTTTCTGTGAAATAAGTAAATCCTTTGCAAACACTATCAACAATATTTTATTGCATTCCAAAGCCTTCAGAATAGTTTTGCTGAAAGCAGCGCAAAGGAAAAAAGGATCATATTTTGGAAAGACCTATATATATAGGCCAAGGGGCATATAACACACTACTTGAGTGAGATGTATATATATGTTGGCAGCAGTTAAGGGGATAAAAATAATTTGTCTTTAAATCTAAATAACATAAAATTTATAGTTTTAAAATCTTTCATGATAAATTAAATCATTACCACATTTCTCAAATATTAATTTTTATCAGAATTGAAAATTATTTTCGATTTTTGTCAGAAAATCTTTTACAACTAAGGTTATCAATGAGCAATAATAACTAATTCAATCTAAAAAATTCATTCATTAAAAAATTCCATAATTATTTTCATAAAATTTTTTATTTATTAGATATAAATATTATCATACAGAAAGCATTAAAATTCATTTAAAAGAATAAGCAATACTAAAATTTGGTTTTACAAATTAAAATTGAGCACTTTCAATGCACTCAAAAATTGATGTAATATAATTAACGGGAGAAATGTTTCTTAAACTAATGCTTTAATAGTAATGTTGACTTACAATTCCATTATTTTTGTAGAAAAATAAAGCAATTAACACAGCAAAAAAAATTAGGTTAAAATGACTCACTCAAGAAAGATAATGTGATTTCTTCTATATCTGCTCGAGCTGTCAATTGTTTACAAACCTAAAAAAAAATTTCATACTATATTAATCTTATTAATATAATTGTTCTTAACTTGAAAATTAATATAATTAATCTTAATTTGAAAAATGTCAGATTGAACCAAAAGTACAAAATCGCTATAATGTTCTCCAGGATTATAGACAATCTGAAGATTTAAGTAATATAGCCCTTATAAACTTAATGCATACAATTTTTTTGTAATTTAACTTGTATATTGTACAAGTCAAAAGTCTATGGTAAAACAAGGAAACATAATCATTATAAATACATAAATGGTAATACATGTAAATTAAACAAACTTTAAAAGAGATTACATTAAAAATTGCAAAACACATGCCTGAAATAAAAATGATTTTATAAAACTTTTCTTTCTCTGCATTATATATTTATAACACACACAGTATGTAATACAGAGAGGGAATTAGATTGCCTGACACAGTGTAAAACAATGCTAGTAAATCATACAAAGCAGAAAAAAATGGCAAATTTTACAGTTACATTTTAAAATTATATTAAATATATTTAGTTTGCAACAAAAGTGAAATATATCTTATTTGATAAGAAAGGAAGAATTGCTTAGTATACAATTAATATTTTACAAAGCTTTTTACTTCTATAAGTTGAAATTTAACCTCCACAGCTTAAATTTTGAGTACAGAATATATGTATGTACATACACAGTGGAACCTTACTTAACGAATATAATGCATTTCAGAAACTTCATAATGTGCGAAACACTCATTAAGCAAAACAATTCTTTCCCAAATAAATTAAAATAAAATGATAAATTCCTTGCCATAAAAATTATTTAAAAAAGAAGTTTGAAGCAAATTAATCTTTTCTTGTTCCACAGAATGAACCAGCAGAAAAAATCAATTTGCAGAAAACAAAGATTAAAAAAAATAATTAAAAAGTGAAAATAATTAATTATTTATAATATGTAACTAATCCTTTTTAGTTAAGAAATTTTCAAAGGACATTTATTTCTGTTGATACTTCAAAATTTGATGGTAATGTGACAGTATTATCATTAAATAAATTTGCATTGTGCTTAGCAACTGCCTTAACTAGTGTGATGCTTCTCCCCCCCCCAATGTACAATATTATAACTTCCCAAGTTCTCAGCATTTCTCTTACTGAGCCAGACGACTGTGGCTCTGCTGTGTAGTCTATTTTTCCTCAGATAAACTCTTCACCAAAACTTCTAGACATAAAGCACTATGTAAATCCATAAGCTCCTTGGTGGCTATCCCTTGCCCGTACTTCTACACTTCATCAATGTCATTGTAATTCCATCTCTAGTTTCATGATTTAATCTAGGACACACTCTTGTAGATAGCAGATTCCATATTTACCATCTCTGTATAACTAAATGGTCACTTTTCTTTGAAATCTCTCTCTTCTCTCTCTCTCATTATGGTACTGTCAAACATATCCTCAGATTTCCCAGCTGGTAATCACATAATCTTTAGCATTCCTTGTGTGTTCCCTATTCCCCTTTTAGTTACAGATTGTCATGTTGATTCCTAGTTCTACAGTGTAAAAGGTCAATTAAACGGATTGAATGCCATCTCTCCTGCTCAATTTACTTCCATTTGCCATGCCTTCGTACTTGGGCTTCAGGTTTATTGGTTCTCATGAGCCCATTCCTTTCAATCCAACATAGTTGCAATGCTGAATTGTTTCCTTCAATATTTCTTACAGACAGAGAAAAAGAGACCCACAAGCATTTATAATTGTCCTGCGAAATATTGCTCATTACAAGTTTCATTTTTTAATAATTTGTTTAGCTAGTTAATTGATACTCCCCTGTGTATATATTGCATTTATTTCTCAAATACATGTGCATCTACATATATAAAATAGTCTCAACATATAAAAATATTTATTCAAAAAAAATAGTTATTTGTTTTATAGTTAAGAATTTGAGTTATCTATATAAATAAAGAGAAGAGTTTGTGCATATATGGGTACAATAGAGTAAGAAGGAAAAGCTTAGTTCCACTAGTACATTGAAAACTTGGATCAATCTGGACATAATTTTTATTAAGTATGATTTTAGATTTTTAAAAAAAGTCAATGCCAAAGACCTTTTTAGAAGAGCAATCTAATGAAATACGAGCAAGTAAATTCATTAGTCAGTTGTCAGCAAATGTTTGAAAATATTGTTGAAAAGTATTCATATTTTTAACTTAATTTTTAAGCAGTTTTATCTAGAAAACTGTTGATCCCAAACATGGTATTCATACGATGCATGAAACATGATTTGGCTTTCATTAAAATAATGGGTAAAATAATAACTACAATGGATTTTATATAAATTTTTAACTATACAATCAGTGCGAAAATTTTTGGCCTCTTCCTCTGTGCTAAGAAAGATTATTGCTTAGCTATGATACAAATTATGTCAAGGTTTATCTTTGCAATTTATTCATGATTTATATTGGAAATCACTATATTTATCATTAATATTAAAACCTTTTGTTTGCTAGTTGATTGTTGAGTTTCATTTTAAAAATTCAACAGTGTAGAAAAGCTGATATTCAGCAAGTAATAAATGTGAATGAAAATTCAAATATAAATTTTATCTAGTGAAATCAATATGATAAAAATTAAAATAAAAAAATAATAAAACACTTTTAAGGATTTAGATATACAAGGAATAATTGATTAATGCTTTAATTTATATGGAGACCACAATAAGAGAAATAAGTAAATAAATTTTGAAGTCTCACAAGTTAATCTGAGCAAAAAAAACTAACTACCTGCAATTTATTGTTCCCAACACGTTCATATCTTTTGAGTGAAGGCCTGCTTGTAAAATAACCAGTCCAATAAGCATGTGGATCATTTGCATATGGAAAGAAATCATCAGTTTTGACTGTCCAGCTTTGATTGGCTTGATTTAAGGCTTGTAAGTAACAAGATGGAGTAGAATAAAATACATTCACTCTGCTGCCATTAGTTTGCTGCATCAAAAATATAAAATGTTAACAATATTTCATGTTGTAAAAGTAATAGTTACAATAACTATATTTGGATTTTTTTTACAAATGATTTCATGAAAACAATTTAATAGATATTAATCTACAATTTGTGAGATATTAGTTTGAGACAAGTACTATGAAATAAATTTGTTTCATACTACTACTGGGATGGAATATACAAATGTGTAATTTAATAACCTGTATTACTATTAGAAACATTTTTATAAAAATTTCCTTAAGAGTTTTACAAACAAAATACTTGAAAAAATAGATATTTAAATTAATGAATATAAAGCAAACAGAAAAATCAATTACAAATATAATTAACTGAAACAATTATTAGAAAATTATAACAAATTTAAAAGGTCAAACATGTTAAGCTGAAGTTTTTAAGTCATTAAATCCTTTAAAAAATGTTTTTTAATTTTTGTCTTTCCAAAACTTTTCTAGCCAGGGTCCACAAAAATTTACAAGGAACATTTCAAAAGAAAAAAATACATAATTTGGGAGAAGGGTTCGTAATATTAAATACAAGGTTTATAAAATATTAATAAAATAATTTAATATTAACAAAATAAATTTTCATAGAAAAATCCAGAAATTCCTAATTAGAAAATACTTGTATTTTTTAGAAATTTCTAGTTAATGGGAAAAATGCCTGTCCATTGAAAATTCTTGATGAAAAATCCCTTAGTACATATTCTATAAAAAAAATATAAATTAGAGGTAGTTATTTCATTCTACAGTGAGGTAAAATTTATCAGCACAGTTGAGGTAAAATTTATTGTTTGTGTTATTGAATATTATTGCTTAAGTAAACTGTGTCCCTATAAGCGGTGCTGGAAAAAATATAATTTTTTTATTCTTTCAACAAGCTTTTACTTAACACAATTTCTTTTACAATATCAACCTTTGACAGTTAAAGCTGAAGATATTTTCACATACAGTAGTATATTACACATGCATATATATATATATATATATAAATGGAGCAGTAAAAGGTTACAACTACATTAAACGAATAAAAAAATCCTTTGATGAGACAATCGAGAGATGTTATCAGCAATACAACAAGAATATCAGATGCACTGAAAGGATAACATTAATTTTAATATTCAGAAAACAAAATATACTACCCATGCTACCTGTATGTTTACGTACATTCAACAGTTTACAATAAAACGAGGGGAAAAAAGCGAATTAGACATTTCATATTAATAAGTGATTAGTGAACATTAAGCACACTTGAATCTATTTTCTAACAAATATTTTCTGTGTTTGTTACAAGGCCCCCTCTTCCAACAGAGCAAAAGAACTTTTTAGAATGGTTGCAAGTGCCTATGAAGGTGGCATTATGGACATTTACAGCAAATAATTCAACTGTAGTTACCAGCTATTTGAAAATTATATATTGTAAAACATATGTAATGTGCATATCTTGCATTTAAAATGAAGTGAACTTCTATACATATAATCATTGTCTGAAGACATTTAATTAAATAGAGAAAAATGTTTTTATTTTTGGCTGAATTATTTTGGAATACAATTATGAAGAGACAATAAGAAGTCTATTGAGGGCAAGAATGACATTTTCCCTTTTTTCTCTTCTGATTAATTAGCATTGATAAAACCTGGAGCTGCAAACAGGGTCATACCTTTAAAATCCCCACACAAAATAAACTACCAATTCATCTCTTTAAAGACATTCTTAATTGAAATCTAGCTTACAATGCTGAATGTTAAATAAATACATTGCATATTTAAAGAAAACATGATGCATGTCCACTACTCACTCCACTCTTATTCATCAAATGCAACATTTTAATAGACCAGTTAAAGGTGTAAGCGCTTTGTAATTTTATTTATCTAACATAACTCATTCTTGGAGAGGGGATTTTATTTTCAGCACCTGTGTAAAATAATGATATGTAATAATGGATATTTTTCTTTAATTCAAAACTTTTTCAAAAAATGCATTGGTAAAAGTGAAAAATTTTAAAATCATTACAAAGCTGAAAATTCATTAAATGGACTAAAAAAACTCCTTTTTTGTTTATTTTGAAAATTACATTCATTTTAAACAGCATGATTTTGAATGTGAAAAAAAAAGTATTACAATAAAAAAGACTAGCTTAACATATAAACTTTTCTTAACTTACTTTTTCATTAACATGCTTAATCAATTTATCCAGATTTTTGTACCAAGTTGCTGCATTTTGGTAATTGAAATCATTTCCCATGGTCATTACAATATGATTAGTAGCATATACTTTTGCCTGTAAAATAATTTTATGAAAATTAAATGCAAAAATTTATTAAAATGTAGAAATGAAAGAAATATTTTTTAATATAATATTCCTTATTATATGTTTTATATATTAATGTGAATAATAGAGTATAAAATTTGAAAATATCAACTCAACATATAAAAAAAAGAAAATTGTAACAATGAGAATATAATATGATTCACACATAAAGAGCATTTATTTAAAATTTACTTCAAATGGATAAGTTGGAGTGCTAAAAATAGGATAAAATTTAATAATTATATATTCATTATAAGATCATAAACAGAAAAATTACATCCAATAAACTATTTACATTTTGACATACATTTTTATTCATATTTTCAAGAACCTTTGTTGTTTTATTGAAGTAAACAATATAATATGAACAAAATACTTGAACTACAGTAAAAGAATAAAAAAAAGAAAAACACAAGTAATATACTATTCAAAAAATAAATCAGAAATACCAAAGGAATAGAGATATAATAAATTAAATAAAAATTTGAAAAATAATAAGTATTAATAACAATAAAATTGAATATTAAATCTAAAATGATAATTTTTATAAAACATTAATATATAACAAAGCAATTTAATAGAATTCATACATGCACAGAATATAACAAATAGAACTATCACTGTAAAGATAAATTTTAAAAATGAAGATTTACTTGATTTTCTGAGATGTTAATAAACTCAGCAACTCGTTGATCTACATTATAATCTTTTAATTCAGGATCATCCTACAATAGAGTTCAGTACAGTTAAAAGAATTTTTTTTTACAAAACTATTTTGGAATTTCGAAAACATAAAATGACTCCCAATTATGATTTTATAGTTAAAGAAAGTAAATAAAGAAATACCATAATTGGTGGATCATCACATAGCACATCAAAGCAAAACCCTGAAGGAGGACTGTATGAATTTGGCAAAGCTCCAGTGAATAATTGAGCTTTAGCACCTATATTAACAAATTATCTTTTGTAAAAGTTGGATCTTTGTGTTTTTTCTTTTTTGATAATGTATAGATACTAATCTTTTTAAAAACTACTCAATAAAATAAGGAAAATGTATACTATTAAAGACAGCATTTTTATCTATTTGTGATACACTCGTGCAATATTTAGACTTGTTTTAGAAACTTTTTACAATAATTAACACTTCAATAAAAAATATAAATTCTCAACATAATACTTTTGTGATAACAAAACAGTAAAATTGACACAAACATGTAAATGATACAATTCTTTATGAAAAAAATGTGCCGAAAAGAAACAAAATAAATACAATATTTTATTAATGTTATATAATAATATAATATATTATAATTTTATAATATAAAAGATTATATGCATTTTTATAAACATTGAGACTTACAAACCTAAATTATCACTTCCTTTCCAAACATGTTCCATTGTTTTTGTCCTCATTCTGTTGGATTTGTCTTGATAATCAAGTCGGCCAAAAAACAAACCATCAAAAAACATCTAAAATATATGTATATTACAAACAATTAAATACATATATATTTCTAAATTATAAGGCATTATTTCATTGATGTAACTTGAAAAGAATATTCATGTCCAACTCAAATTAAAAACCATGATAAATCATACAAATTTAATATTGAAATTTATAAAAGGAAAAAAGGTACTTAGTTGGAAAAAAAAAGAGTTAAACTGCATAAGATTCAAATATAATTATTTCCTTAACTGAAATTTCTATTTTAATATCTTTGTGTTCCGAATGTTTATTAAAGCTTCATTTAAAAAACCAAATGCATGTATATATTTCATGTATACTACAAATCATTAATGCATTCATACACTTCCTCACTTTTATATAATCAGAAATGATAAAAATTACCATTAATTGAAGAAAGTGGTAAAAGAAAATTATAATAGATGAAATCATCTTGCAGCCTGTCAAAACAAATTCCTGATGGAGGACTATAAGTTTAACAAATCTCATGGCAGATTTTTAAAAACGTGTTATACATATGCTTTTTTAATTTTAAATTTAACCCAAATTTCTAGTTTACTATATAATTAACAATTAATTTTTTTACCTTTTTTTTACATTTTGTCAAAGACAATTTTTTGGATAATTTTTTTTCATTAAGTTTTACAACCTGTAAAACAATCTTTTTGAAGAAAATATGCATATATATCTAACTTTCAGACCCTTCTTTTGTAAACTTCTAATGAAATCTGTTGCAGTATTTATATATTGATTTAAATTCTTGTTGCTGTTACTTGAACTAAGATTACATTGCAGTAATACCCTGAACTTAAGCGAAAGGTGGGAGTGAGTGTAACCACGTAAGTCAAGTTCACGAAAGTCAGGGTATAATTTCACCAAATACAATTATTTTTAGTTATTTCACAATTATTTTTTAGTTAGGGTCAGATATTAAAGGAAATAATAATTTAAGAAAAATCATTTAACAAAATTTTATGTAACACAAATACAAAATCGCAAACCCAAGTTATTTTGATATAAAAGATTTCATAAAATCTAAAAAAGGAGTCTGTTGGCTCCAGCCTTTTTTTTCTCTTATAAAATTTCCTCTTGGCATGCTACAAATACTTTAATACCTTGTTTTGTTAAAAAACATGTTCTTCATCCGAGTCTCTATTTTCTGAAGGTTTTAACCTTTTTTCAATTACACTGAGGATTTCTGTTAAATTCCCGATTGTCGTTCAATCTTCTAATTGAGCTGGATCTAAAGACTCAAGTTCTTCAAAGTCTTGTTTATGCATTTCTATGAGCTCATCAATTGTCAGCTCCTGATTGGGGGAATCCAGCATTTCTTGAACATCATCATTATCCACTTCTAAATTTATTTGCCTGGCAAGGATTGACAACTTCTTTAATCATATTACCGGTTTCAACAGGATCTGGCATTGATTCAGTCCGAGTTTCAGTGATGGAATAAAAAGAGGAACCAACAAGATTTGAAAATTGTGTAACTCCAGGTTCATGTAAGTCAAGGTATTACTGTGAATCAAAGTACTGAAGTTTTTAAAAGTAAATTGTTAAATGCTTAAGTACCAATTTAAGTATTAATTGTAGTAATATTCTAACCACATACTTTAATAAAAGTAATTATGAAAAAAATCTTCAGTAAGAAATTATTTCTATAATGTTACATAAAAACATTTTAATTAAGATAAATTCAAAAGCTTTTTCACATGAAATATTAAAGATCTCAGAAACCATAGCAAATTAATGATTTATTTAATATGTATTATACATGATGTTAAAAATATTTTTTTAACAAAAGATAAACTCCCTTTTTTATGCACAAAAAATTTATCATACAAAAATATTAAAAATCACAAATATAACATCCTAACACATTAAAAAAACACAAAGATTTATCATTTCACAATAATTATGAACACATAATTTACACAATTACACAAAAAAGAAATCCTTCACATTCTGACAAAGGGAATGACAACACATAACCAGAACATAAAAGGAAAACCAGATGTATTTTTCAACACACAAATTTTGAAAGATTAAGACTTCATCAAATGGATGTCAAAGCTGCAGAGACATCAAAGAAGCCCATGCAAAATCTCTTATGATTATAAGTGCTATTTCTGTTCTCAAACAAAGCATATATGAGTAGACCAACAGCTATCATTTCAGATATAGCCATCAAATTGAAAATATTATGTTGCACGACTTTTGAACAGGTGTAATCAAATCCATTCTACATAGAAACTTCAGAAGCAAAATGATGGAGATATCTCTTATATATTCACTAACCAAGGATATTATTCCAACTGTATACAGACAATGTATTTATGAGCACAATTAACACATAAGCTTTAATTTCAATTTGAATAGCAGATTATATGATCAACATATGCATCAATATTTTTACTTAAAATTATTTATATTACAATATTAACATGGAAATATAAGTTTGATTATAAATCAATGTGATGCAACTAGCACAACCATAGAAATATATTTATAGTGAATCACTTAACTTATAAACACTAGCATGATGTTACAACTCAATTCCTTCACAACCATTGATAGAGATATTTGTTTTATCCAGCCAGGACAAAGAGTGAGTGAATATTAACGTCGCACTGTTCAGCTACACGAGGGCTTCGGTGGCGGACCTCGTAATTTTGAACCATGGTCAAGTGACGAGGACGACACCTGAGCTGGCACCCCCTCTCCTAACTACCACACCAACGGGAGGACATTTGAGCTCATGACAGATTTAATGTGCATCGCTCCCCTACATGGCAGGTCTTTAGTGGTACTGGGCTTGAACTCATGATATGTCAGCCACGATCTGATACCTTGACTACTCTGCTACGCGGCCACCCAGCCGGGACAAAAATTGTAAAAGTTATGAAAAATTTTCACACCCTTTGTGACACATGCATATAAGGATAATACAAGAGGAATTATAACAATTTATGCCATGAATTTACCTGAGCAAACAATGAAGCTTGTTCCCTTGAATGACCAAATGGATCAATTTGCCATGCAATTTTAGGGATTCCACATTTCCCAAATGTATCATTTAATATTCGCAGCCCTAAGGTCATTTGATCGATAATGGAATTATAATGAGCTGCAGCTTCATCATTCATACTCCAGCCTCCTCCAATAAATTCCAGTTGGCCTGTAATAAAAGCAGAAAAGGACATAATAATAAGTACTATAGTCTACATAAAAACACTTTCTTATGAAAGACAGTTATTGAGAAATCAATGCAATTTTTTCCTTTTTTAATTAAATAAAAAATAATAACTGTCCCAAATGTGACCGAGTATTTATTAATGTTGCCCTCTAAAGTAACATGAGGGCTATTGACAATGGACCTTGAAATTTTGAACTGCGGCCAAGTGGCAAGGACAACACCTAAGCCAGCACCTCACTCTCTCAACTTCCACTCCATGTCAATGTGAGGACTTTGAACCACCACAAACTTAATGTGCTTTACCCTCTTTATACAGTGGGTCTTCAGTGAGATTAAAACTCGAACCAGTGACTTGACAATGCTGGTCATGAGTTCATGACCACTAGATTACTGCCACCACAATAATAAGCCAAAGAAAAGTTCTTTATTAAATACACATTATGTTTTAAAAGTTAGTAAAAAGTAAAAACTAATACAATGCTTTTAGTGAAGTAAAATTTTAAAATCACATTGCCAGTTTTTCCCTAAAAATATTTAATAGTCAAAATATTTCAATATATTTAATTGTATCAAATTTAACAATAAAAAAAATAGGTTACATATTATATACACACAAAAATAATACAGAGAAGAGCAATTTGGAGCAAAAAATACTTAATTTAACATAGCAATATATATTAAAATGAAAAGTTTAATAATAGAAAGAGAAAAAAATAATACTTTAGAATTGGTAATTGAAAACCTTACCAAATTTTAGGAAAATTTCAAATGCATTTACAACAAAACAGAGATCATACTATTTATAGTTTTACAGTTTATAAGATTATACAATAAATAGAGAATAAATTTAATAAAATTCAGCCACAAGGGTTAATATCTTACCATTACAAACAAGCTTTTTCACTGCATGACGAACTGAATCATGCTGTTCATTCCACCATCTTGAAAAGAAGGCGGTCTCCACATAAATGAACCGCTTTTTTGGATCATGTGTGAGACTTTGAACCACAGAATCAAGAATGTACTGCACTCCAGCACGCTGTATAGACTGGTTGGCTACAGTAAAATACAAATATAGTACACATTTATTAGTTACAGGGACTATATGTTGGCAATGGCTTTTCCAAGTTTTAACTAACACAAACATAATCAAAATTATGCAATAAAATACATTTGCTACAAGTACAATAATGGAATAGAATTTGGTGTATTTGGCTTTATAATATATTACTTTTGCATTAAATTTTATTAGGTGTTTAAAAAATACTAATACAACCTGATTAAATAAAAAATGTAATGAACTGGTAAAAACTGTTTTAAAACACAAGGGAATCTTTTTAAGAAATTGAAGAAAAAAACCCTGCTATTTAAAAAAAATGATACATTTTTTATAAATTAATATATTTAAATGTATGTTATATATAATTTATAAGTGAGAAATTTGATATAAATGTAAGGCAGGACTATCAACAACAACAACAAAAATACTATATATCTTTGCAGCTGAAAACTTGACAACAATCACTTGTTAAGAAAAAAAATGGTACTTTCATATTAATTGGATGTCAGCGACTAATCAGCAAAATTTGTATACTTTATGAAAACCTATTTTATCTAGAAAAAAAATGAGGCTACAAATGAAACTGATATCTTTTATGCTATCCTAAAGAGAATTATTAAATATTTTCAGGGACAAAAAATGTTTGTCAGAGATTTCCAGAGGTATGTGGTTAATATGAAATTACCAAACAAATCCAATTAACAACTAAATAAACGAAAATATGAATTTGAAAACCAAATTTACCAAATTAAATTTAAAATATGACATTGAAAATAAAATATTTTCATTTACAGTTAATGAAATAGATGTATGAAAAAATAAAACCAATTTTTACAATGCTTGCTATATTTTGATTAAACATCAATTAATTGAAAATCTTGACAATTAACAGGAAAGTAAAACAACTGACATTTAACATATTACCACATTTACATAACATACATGAATAGCATAATAACTAAATCCTGAATTTAAACTTTGGTTTGATCAAAAACTCACCTCCATAAAAGTATTGATCAACTGTTTTCAACCAACCTACATCATTATGTGTATGACAAACCAAATGGACATTTAATTTATCCTTTTCTCCTGTTGGACAGCCCTAAAATTCGAAAAAATAAAAAGAAGTATCCTAATTAAAATACTCAGAAGGCTTAAACAAAACTGGAAAATTATACTATGAGATATTAAAAGCTATGAAAAAATTGTTACAAGATTACTTTAATTCATCAAAATTAAAAATTAAACATATTCTTTGAAAAATATGAATACAAAATACCTGATATCCATAATGAAGTTCATCTTGTACTGGGAATGTATTAACACAACCAACGCAAATTACTAGCAAACTAAAAAGTAGGTACTTCATGATGAGAACTACATGAGAAATGAAACGAAAATATGGGAGATTATCTGATATATACTTTTTTGATACGAATTACCGCTAACACACAGAAAATTTGAGATTGATTGATTGACTCGGGGAAAATGGAATTTTGAACAATAAAGGATATTATCTCTCAAGAGATTACTTATATCATAACAACAGAACACGATTGTTTATTTACATCACGTGACTTCCTGGAGTTTGACGTTTTTATGTATTTGATCCTGAAACTAAGGTGACTTTTCGAACAGAATTTCTGATTTTCTAGAAATTTAAGATAAATCCCTTGAAACGATTTGATACAAATCGCAGAATAAGATAAATGTTTGGAATAGATTGAAAACAATCGAATTATTTCTTATATTTTTTATAATGCACATGATCTTAATCGAAAATTATTTTGATTTGTATATTATGCAGACGATATGTATGTATTTCGAATTAAAAAATACTTAGCTCTGTTTAAATTTCTTTTCTTTATTCTGAACTAATTTTTAACTATTTAAATTATACAGTAGCTTTTTCCATATTATTATAGTCCGCTTTAATTCAATAATTATTTGCTAATATGTACTCATTTGTTGTTAAAATTATGTTGCTTAGGTTCGCATCTTTTGTAATTGTTCTAAATGCATCCCCCCCCCCGTCGGTGAAAAAAATTGTAATGCATAACCACCACAGGTTGTAAGTAATTTTGATATATTTTCGAAATATTCATCTGCAGATCTTTTGAATCACACTAAGCAATTATATGAACAGAAGGCGTCCATGGAATAAACTTTGGCTATTGTTATGCTCAATATTTGTTAAAAAGGAATGCTATTGTATCATTTTTATAAGTTTTTATAAAACGCAAACAAAAATTACTTCTTTTAATTTGAAATATTATTTTAGTTCTATGTACTGAAAAGACGAATGATTTCAGGTTACAAGCAGTAGCTCTGTAATGAAAATGTTTATTTCACTACTTACAACAATGAATATAAATTGAAGGATTTAAATTTCAACGATTTCCAAATTTATAAAAAAGTTATAAGAAATATATATTTTTTATATATTATTAAGTAATCCTTGTAAATAGTTTTCGTTTGTAGTAGCCTTCAAGTAAATTTATTATGAGTGTACCTCAAGAAGTCGTGTCCTTATGATTTAGAACTTAAGTTATTTAAGTAGAATAAGAAAATCTGTGTGTTTTCGAAAAAGGCTTATTAAGAATTAATCAACAATTGTAAGGTACAAATCTAATTGAATCAATACCACTCTACTAATTGATTGGAGTAAAAAAAAATCGAAAATTACTTTAAAGTCTTTGTTTGAAAGATTTTTTAAAGAAAATTGTACCCTATTAGCTTAACTGGGGGGGGGGGTGAAAGTTCCAGCATCAGGGGTGGCTCTAGGGTTGGACAAACCGGACCTACGTCCGGGGCGGCATTTGACCAAATTTGAGAAATACTTTTTTTGTTACGAAAAAATTAGTACGAAAATATTTTCTCTAAAATGTTATTAAACCTAGTAATTTTAAACTATTAATATATATAAAAATTTAGTGTGTTATAAATAAAATCACATAAGTGAATAACTATTTTAAACAAGAGGATTACTAAGTTAAAAGAAAACTAGATTATCTTAATGTCAATGAAATTATTTTGTATATATGTATCCATAGTTATAGTTAAGAGTATATGGATTGCAAAATTTTGTTTTTGGATTAAATCAAAATTATATTGTTGACGATAAAATTTGTTCGCGTAAGAGAACTTCCACTTCCACTTCCTTCATTACGGTTCCCAGAATTTAAAAAAAAAATTGTATCTCATTTGTTTTTTTAACGGTTAATTTTGATATTTGTTGAAAATTTTAGAATGTCAGAGGGAGTGCGTAAAAACTTATTTGGTGCCCAGTACAAAAAGAAAAAAAAAGAGACTAAGAAAAACTAGCCCATATTAAAAAACAGGCTGGAAGTTTACTGAATTACTTACAAGGCACTAGAGAAAAGGAAAGCAGTTTTGAATTAGAATCTGATTTAGACTTTCATGAGGAGGATGTTACTGATGAAACAAACGGAACCAATGGTGGCACTGCTCCTGTTGAAACTACTCCAGGGAAATCCAAAGATCACGATAATTTAACAATGGTATTTAGTTCAGATACAGGAACCTGGCCCTTTATTCTATCAGACGCCGATAGATGTTGCGGGAAAGAAACCCCTTAGTCATGAATATGATTTTTCTTATGATGATATTGGTCGAAGATTTAGCTCACAATATTATATCAGAATTTAAAATAAACGGTGAAAAGGTCATGCGAAAATGGATAGTTTATTCCCTTACAAAAAAAAACTGTGTATATTGTTTTTGCTTCAAACTTTTTGGCTATGCCATTAGTTCCCTTTCCACAGAAAGTTTTAAAAGTGGAAAGCACCTCATTGAAACTCTAAAAGAACAAGAAATATCAAAAAACCTTAGTCAAAGCCAAAAGTCTTGTACTGAATTTAGTTAGCGATTACAATGCTCTAAAACAATTAACAGTGACTCGCAAAGACTTATTACAAAGGACATTTTCGGTAAGATATGTATGAATTGAGAAATCTAATCCTAATTAAGTTATCGTTAAAACTAAGGACATTTTTAGGTCTCCTTCCAGTTGAAATATTCACTGGAAGAGAACTTTCAAATTTAATAGCTAATTTAATTTTTAGCTTCTTTCAAATTTAATAGCATTCAAATTTAATTTAGAAACTAGAAATCACAGCTAAATTTGCCAGATATGTGGAGGCAGCCCTACGATAACGGCGCCTATATATATGAGAAGCGAGCAAGTAGGGGTACAATCTATAGAATTAGGACGTTAAATCCGAAACAATATGTGACATGTAGTAGTCACACTTTAAATTTGGTCGTTAGTGACATGGCAAAAGTATCCTTAGCAGCATGTACTTTTTTAAATATAATTCAAATAATTTATTATTTCATTGTTAACTTTTAGTTGTGCCATATTATTAAAATATATGAAGGGCATAACTTTAAAACCACTAAGTGCAACTCACTGGGGAAGCCAAATATAGGCTATTATAATCGTAGGATATCAATTGACAGGTATTTATGATTAGAGCAAGAGCCCACGACTGCCAGACCTTCGTTATTTTATAAAAGCTGAAAGTTTCTCTGTGGATGTCACCAACACAGGTAGGAACGATCAACGAGTATGGAGTTTAGATTGTGGTTACTTGGGCAGGTAACAGGTAGTAAAGGTGTATAAAATAGTACCTCACTTTCTATAAAGTATAAAGCTCAATTTTTTTAAATATTTTCTTCGGAATAACATTAGAAATCACGTCATCCATTGCCGGACACTTAGTATGATTAGAACTCCCTGCCAGACACCCCTGAACTTTAAAAAAATAAAATAAACTTTCGTTATAGTATAAAATCTGAACTTTATATATGTTACTTGGAGGCCTATAAAAAATGTTACCCCAAAAGCCAGACAGTTTTAATGGTTTTTACATCTAGCCAGACACATTCAAAGTCCGCTGTAGCGAGTACAACGCAAGAGCAATTCAAGCCAGTGTGAGTGAGATAGAGTGTTTAGGCTATTGCGATCGCTTAAGAAATCCAATGAAAAAATAATTTTATTACGTTCATAAGCATCTTATATTTTAAACATTATTGAAGTGAAAACTTCTTTAGCGGCATTGGGCACTTATTGATAGGGGAAAATCTTATGGGTTCGCGTCACCGACATGCTCTGACTGGTGCACGCGCAGTGTGCTGTTCTCCTTAGACACTTTTTGGATGGGTGAAATCTAGTGCGTTCGCGCCACCGACATACTTATAACAGTATATCTGTAGCTATACAGCTGACGTATAGTGCTGTGCATATCTTATAAGTGAAGTTGAATGGATTTAGTGAAAAGTTCAACGTGTATATACTGTGCATCGCTCTTTGCGATTCCGAGAATGGGCAATACATATTAATGGTTGCCGTTTATATTTCACCTGGAAAATGTATGAGACAGATACAACAATTTTTATTCGAAAATTTGATGATTTATACAAAAAAAGGTTCTGAAATACTCGAAAAGAGATTTGGCGAAAAATATGACAATGTACCGATGATTTTAAGTGGAGATTTCAATATTAACTTTGCAGATGATAAAAATCTACCACTAATTGAATTTCTAAATAAAACACTTAATTTAAATATGTCAAATGATCGAAAATTCAGATACACATTTTACAAAATATAAAACGAAGATCGATGACATTTCCCTTTCTTACTTTAGTTACTATAAGCCTATGGACTAAATTCATGTGACTTCACGATCACGTGAAAACTGTGTCACGTGATTACGCTGCCGTTTGTTTACTACCATCGCTAGGACTATTTTGCTATCGCAGTTTCACATTGTACTTTTAAAAATGTCTCATTTTGCTAAAATGGTTGTTCAATCAATAAATGAAAATATGATTGACGAAAAAAATCACTTTTTTTCATATACCAGGGCAAAATATCAGTGTTTTGAAAGCATGGTGAAACGTGAGGATTATAAACCATCTCCTCCCTATTTATTATGTATGCAATTACTTTGAAGAATATTTTCAATACCGACGCCAGCTTAAACCAAGCTTTATTCTCAATATTGTTGTCTTCACAAAAGAAACCTGTTCTAAAAGGATTTTGGAGAGGTGTAGACTTTCACAAACATGTAAATACTTCAAAGCAAATTTTTTATTTTAAATAAAATTATATTTAGATCATACATAAGAAAGTAAAATATGTTAGTTAACTTAAGCAAATTTTTGTTTATTTTAAATGAAGTTATATTGAGAACATATAATGTTTAATTAACTTAAGTTTTACGTATTTTACGCATCTTCAGAGTAGTAACAGAGGTACTTAAGTATTTAATTATCTAAGATTCGAACACAAGAATCTGTTTATAGATAAATCATACTATTATTTTTTATAAACTATATGTAATTCAATAAGAAGAAAAATATATTTAAGACTAAAGATAATTAAATTTCTGATAATTATTGCACCTTTTCTGATGAAACATTCCCTTAATATTGTATAATAATTTTTAAAAAGTAGATCAACGTATATATTAAAGGCACTTTATACAAAGACAATTAAAAAAAAGTATTCAATTTGTCATAAAAAATTGTAATGCGAACTTTTAATATAGTTTTCATACTAGAATTAATAACATTAAATTTGTGGTCCAAGTGTCGCATCACCATGCATTACTAATTTAGTATCCCAGATATAAAAGTGCAATTTCCAATAGAAAACTATTTCAGTTTGCAAAGCATTTGTAACTAACGAGTAAAATTACAAACACATGTTTTATTTAATGCATGTTTTTTTTTTTCAGGAAAGTTACAATTTTTTTGCAATTTTTTTTTCTCGATACTTAATATAAACAAGGTTTTTAAGCATTCTGTACACATGCATGATGAAGGTAACTCTTTATTAATTTTAATGTTGCTTAAAGAGCACTTGCTATAGTGACTGCAACTTAGAGAAAAGTATTAAAACAGTTAATACATGTAGAAATAACTCATTATAATCATTTAGTTAATTATTAGCCCTGATTATGTACTTTATATGTAGTTAAATAACTCATAATAATGATAATCACATTACAATGATATATCCTGAAAATTATATGTTAATATCATTGCTTTAACTAAAAAATGAAATAGTATTTTCTTTTATTACTTTAGACAATAATTTGTAAAAAAATTTCAAACATTTTTAAAGAAATAATTACTAAGTAATCAGACAGTCAAAAGATGGAGAATGTTATTTTATTAGAAACATTTCAAATATCTTTAAATCGCTCCATAATATTGTAAACACATACATATATATAAAGTATTTATATGCAATACATTGTAAAAATAAAATTCATTATTCATTCAGAATAACTGTTCCACAGTAAAATAAAAATATTCATTTGAATTTTAAGTGTAAGTAGGCAAACTTGATGTAAATATAGTGTTAAAAAAATTCATTTTCATGCACAGGATAAATACCATATCAACTCTAATATTTTTATGTACAAAAAAAAAGGGAGGGCGGGCGATGGAAAAAATGCACTTCACCAAAGAATAATTATCTACATTTATCTAAAACTTTACCTAATAATCTATATACACAGGCTTCAAGAAACAACGTTTTTGCAAGTTTAAAATGTACTTCAAAAAAAAAATAAAATAAGATAACAAATCATCAAATTAAATTTGATCATTTCTAAAAATTGTTGCCTTTTGCGATGGTATCATTCCCTTAAGAATATTTTATTTTAATTTAAAGAAAGAAATGACATCAATTTTTAACAGTAAATAATAATTATTAATAATTTAGAAATCAATAATTTGTAAATGTAAAAATCAAAGAAAAATTTATTTAATTTTTGTAAACATTCCTTTCACAAATTATCATCAAATTGTTTTCTTCAGAATAAATATTTTCTCTTGACTTTGAATTATGAATTAAAATTATAAACAGACATTTTTTTATATTATATACACTTAACTGACTCTATTTGATAATAATAGTGAGTTCTTTTTAAGAAACGATACAATTGTTATTCGATAGTCAAACAGTTTCAAGTTTTTTAAAAGAAGTTGTATTGATCCTATATACTGTAAGCCATTCTTGCGCAAAAATATAATTAATAACTACTAAATTAATTAAGAATTAAAATATCTATTAGCTGTGTACCAAGTGCTAGGATCCAACCTAAATAAATATACCAGCTAACACTATTTAAGCAGACGAATACCTAATTAGATAAATAAATCAGAATAAAGCAAAAATTATATCAAAGAGTTGTTGAGAGTTTTTCCTAACAAATATAACACTAGAATAATGAATAAAATACAATGATATCATATATTTTAATTAGATAAATTAAAGCTAAAGAATGTCAACAACTTGCATATTGGATTCTACCAGTATTGAAAAGCACGTGCAATTGTTGCCCAATTTGTCACGTGATTACTCGCTTGGTGCCAGTCAGTCGCGATTTCCCC
>BMAO01009164.1:0-18637 GCA_019973975.1 Trichonephila clavata | reverse complement strand
ACAACTCACACAGATACACACACACTCACACAGATACACAACTCACACAGATGCACACACACTCACACAGATACACACACACTCACACAGATACACACACACTCACACAGATACACACACTCACACAGATACACAACTCACACAGATACACACACTCACACAGATACACACACACTCACACAGATACACACACATATGCACGCACACAGAGAGATAGAGAGAGACAGACGTTGAATTGATCTTTTAAGTCACTGTGAAATAATAACATTTCATAGAAAATTTACCTTCATCCACCACCCTTCTTAAATCTCGAACCACGATTAAAAAGAAAACATGCTTATTTTTCCCTTTTAAAAGTTATGCAGCATTGTATTCTACATTTTTTCAATCTCATACCTTATCAGTTTCTTTAAAAAATCAGCATTGTTACATTTCCATTTATTTAGTTGTCATTTTGTTTATATATTTTTATATGGGCACCATTAATTTGTAGGCAACTATTTTTACAGCAACGTTTTAATCGATGGATATTTTATGAAAATCGTTTGTTTTTCGAGAACCCTAGTCAGATTGCAAGTGTGTCTATAAAAATATCACCTACAGATTAGATAATTAAATTTCATGCATAATTTGATGCACAATTTTCGAAATATATATCTGGCAGTGAAGTTGTTTTGTTTCTATTTCTCAGTTTTTGAATTACTTGGTTTAGTTGTTAATGGAAGATAAAAGTTAAATTTATGTTTCGTCCAGCTATCAACTTCTAGTGCATTTTTATAAATATTATAAATTCGCCAATAAAGGCAGATAATTTTCAAACATTTTTTAAAGTTATTTCCTTATGTAAAGTGTAGAATAAATTTTTTTCGAACACTGTAATTTTTCTTTTGAATTTCGAATTCATATGTTAGAAGAAATGAGATTAAATTAAATTTATTAAAAATCCTGACTTAGTATGTCCTGATACGCGGGAAGTAATAAAAAAAAATAGAAACTCAAATAGACATAAATATAACATTCCCTAACTTACAGAATATGTTGATTTATATAAATCTTTAGAAATGTCTTTTTAAGCGAATTTGGGGGAGTCAATTTAGCCTAAATACTTTTGGAGGGTCTAAAAATGAATATCAGTGCCCTTGCAAAATGATGAAGAAACAATCTTCTATTCTCTGGGACACAGACATAATTTTATTTTAATTTTTGATATACATCCCTGTATCAAAATGAATTAAATAACAAATTTTTGATCTCTATATGAAATGAAACAAAGCAGATGTTACGTTAATTTTTACGATGTTTTTATTAACTCGGTTTTTTTTTTGTCTATCTGGGTGGAATTGTGTAATTGATTTTAAACTAACTTCCCGATGAACAAGGGACTTGAAATTTGGACTATAGCTGAGAAGTGGATGACAATGCATGAAAATGTACAAAAAAAGTTATAGTCTCGAGCCCGGGCCCCCGAAGAGGATCGTATGTCTGCTCGGGGGTGGAATTTTGTAATTGATTTTAAATTAACTTCCAGATGAGATAGATACTTGAAATTTGGACCACAGCTCAAAAGCTGATGACAATACATGAAAATGTAAAAACAGAAGTTGTAGTCTCCAACCAGGCCCCCAAGGAGGCTTGTATGCCTGTAAGGGTAGAACTTTGTATTTGATTTTAAACTAACTTCCCAATGAGCTAGAGACTTGAAATTTGGATCAATAATAAAAACAATGATGACAATACATAAAAATGATTATGAAAACATGGTACATAAATAAAATTTAAGAAAATTGTTAAAAAATAATTTTTTTGGAATATATATATATATATATATATATATATATATATATATATTTCCTTTTTCAAAATATTTATTCAATTACAAATCTTCATATACATACCAGGCTTCCGAAAAAGTGTGATTTCTCTTTCAAATAGTAACTACAAAAAGACGAAGATAATAATTTACGGTTTTTTATTCCATAAAGAAAGCAACAAAGGTTTTTAACACGCTTTTATAAGCTTCACTTGGATGTAACGGAATCTTAGAACTCGATTTTTACCCACTTAAAAAGATCGGATTCATTCGAAATTTCGCACACTTGTCAAGGACCGATGACAATACAATAATTTCATAGTTTTGTTCCATTGTCCTTTTCAGGATCGTCAGGAAAAAGGATAATCAGATTTGGCGACAATTCCATGTACTATTTCCAGATTTGGCGACTTATTGCATTTATCATTTTTAAATTTGGCGACTAGTTCCAAATACCATTTTCAGATATGGCGACTAACTTCAAACATCATTTCCAGATTTGGCGACTAATTTCAGATATAGCGACTAAAACAATAAGTTGCTACCCTAAAGCGAGTGTTTTGATTTTAAAGCTAATTATATGCACGTATAAAATACACTCGCGGTTAACAGAAATAAAACAAACAAAAAAAGTGTTCGGTATCTGAGAAAGTGGAGGGTGGTGTTAGCAATTCTTACCAGAATATAAACATTTTTCTGAAAAATGAAAGGAACGGTTTTTAAAAGGTGAAAAAACAATTGACACTTAATATTCCCATGTTTTTATTAACTCGCTTTCTTTAATGTCTGTCCGGGTGGAATTTTGTAATTGATTTTAAACTGTGTGACTTTTCCGAAGAGCTAGAGACTTGAAATTTGGACCATAGCTCAGAAGTGGATGACAATGCATGAAAATGTGAAAAAAGAAAACAAAAACGAAAAGGAGGAATTTTATAATTTTTTGTCAGTAAGAAAAACATAGTACATTAAAATTTTTTTTTAATTCGAACTTTTTCTTTTACACACTTTTATTTGTTGGAACCTGTTCAAAAGAGACGGAATCTAATATAACGATACGAGACTCATCCGAGGCCTCGTAAACGGAGATAATAAATACACTTCAGAGCCTCTAATTAATATCCATTGAAGAGCAAGACTAATTCCACAGCCACGTAATTCCAGCTTCAAATATCAAACTCAAGGATAAATTCAACAATGAATAAATGATAGCTTAAAAAACTAAAAAACACGCTTTTATTGTAGTTCGAACTAAAAAATGAAAAATAAATTATAGTTTGAAAAAAACTAAAAAACACGCTTTTATACTGAATCGAACTAAAAAGTAAAAAAATAATTCTTAATAAAGAATAAAATGATTATAAAGGGAAAATGAATGTCATTGGGGTAAAAGCGTGGGGTGTTCTATAAATGTATCAATTGTTATAATTTCTAACTTCTATTCCGAAAAGCTGAATTAGTGTAAAAATGTAGTACAAAGCACCCCACGCTTTTACCCCAATGACATTCATTTTCCCTTTAATCATTTTATTCTTTATTAAGAATTATTTTTTTACTTTTTAGTTCGATTCAGTATAAAAGCGTGTTTTTTAGTTTTTTTCAAACTATAATTTATTTTACAATGCTTTATTGCACGATTTCATTGTGCGCACCATTTGTTGCGAGCTGCACATCGAATCTATAAGAGATTTCTGGACACATGAAGCATTGCAAGATCAACTATCTGAATGGCCACTTTAACTCGACTTTTTTCATCTGTGTCACTAATTGAAGATTGGTAAGCAAATGTTTCTCACGTATATCTACAAGAAGTCCAAAGATAATTATTCTAAGGCAGGGGTGACCACCCCATATAATCTTGTGGGCCACATCGGCGAGATATTATAATCTCGCAGACCACATATAAAAATATAGATTTGGATCCATAACAAACATTTATTGGAGGGAAAATTTAAAACAAAATGAATTACTATAATTGTTTTCATTATATTTTCATGTATACAAACAGAAAAATGTTCAAATAATGTTTAATTTATTTAATTAGTGAGATATTTGTTTCTCAACTCTTTCCCTTAGTTTTTGCAAATTGATTTCAAATGCTTGTTTTTGCCCACGTAATTGACGTTGGAGGTTTTTCTTCCGTTAAGTTTGAGCGTCATTTACGTTCTATAAATTTTTCGAAAAAAACTACATATTCCAAGTGTGAAATGACCGAAAAGCACTCACAACTTTTTATGTCAAATTTTTAAAATTGGAAAACTTTTCTTTGGTGACATAAGCGTTATAAAACGTAATTTTTGATTCTGATGCTTCAAAATTTTTTTTAATTATTGCGTAGTAAGTCAATCATTTCCATTTGGATATATTCTGGGGCCGATTCGATATCGACATATAAAGTAGATGGATATGTTTCAAATAATTTTTTGTATTTGTCTAAATTAGTGAAACAACTCTCAAGAATAGCTGTAAGCTTACTTATTTCTTTTGCGTATTTACGGAAACTGACTCATTTTGAATTTTTAATATATCCAAACACGTTGAAAATGATTCAATTCAGTCAAGACAGATATTTTTGTTTTTTATTTCATTGAATAGAGCTATCTTTTGACTTTACGAAGCATACTTTGTTTTGTTTCTACGCTACCTAGAGGCCAAGTTACAATCAATTTTATAAAGTTAGAAAAACCGGGTTTTTGATCTACCAGAAGTGGGCATTTAAATTGCTCAAAATCTATCAGGTGAGTCTGGAAACTCAAAACATTACGAATGTATTTCTTTAAAACTTTTTGAACCTGATATTTATGTTATTTTCTAGAGAATGTACTAAAATATTTCTTATTGTATGAATACTTTTTGAGTTTTGGCTTGTTATTTAAATAATGGTCTCATAAAAAAATGTAACATTTCTTACGATGTTCACTCAAACAGGTCTAAAATTTTTAAATTTTAATAAAAAAATGAAGTTTTAGTACATTTTCTAGATAAATGAGTCTTATTTGTTTTAGCAATACTTTTACTAATATATGTTTATTACTTTTTTCTCCGACTGCTTTGAAGTGTTTCAAAAATATTGCTAAAATTTCACTTATAATTGTGATTTTTGTAAAATTCAGGTAATTTATTTTAAATTTTTATAGTAAAATAGTAATATTTATTGGTATTGAGTCCTAAAAGAGCATTTATAATGTTTTAGTATGCTATTTTGTTAAAAATTACTCCGAACGTGTTTGGATACCTTAAATTCTTTCATCAATGGAAAGTGTTGAACGTTATTATTTCTCAATTAAGATTCAAATTACAATAATTTCTTTTGCAATGCTTTGACGGTGATTCAATGCATCTATTATTAAATTATCTTTTCCTAGTAATGATGTATTTAATTGATTAAGTTTTTTGATATCTTTTAAAAAGCAAAAGTAGAATAACAATTAATCATTTCTTAATTCTGGCTCTGGTATTTGCTTGTCATTCGTAAACAAGTCGATTTCTTGACATAGCTCATAAAATCGCTGTAAACATCTTCCTCGACTCAACCATCTCACACGCCTGATGCATACAACGTCACCGTATCCACAATCAAATTCTTTTAAGAACTGTTTAAATTGTTGATGAGAAAATGTAAGTAATCGAATGATATTCACTACTTTTATGACGACTTGTATAACGTGATTAATCGATAATACTTGGGCACATATATTTATTCGATGAATTACGCAGTGTATTATAAATAAATCATCTCCTTTACAGCAGTTAATAGTTTTGTTGTTGGATTCTATTTTATCGATCAGTAATTTTACAGTTCCTTTAACTTTACCGCTCATAACAAGTGCCCCATCAGTTGATATTCCTGAAAGAATTTCCAAACATAAGTTGTTTTTTCATAAACAGTTTTAAATGGCATGGAAAAAAGTTTCCCTGTTGTCATAGCTTTCGAGCTTATCAAATTGAGCATTTTTTAGACTTAAACTGATTTATTTACTTTACAAACGAATACTACAAGTTCAGCTGTGCTGAAATGTCTGTACATGTCTGTCTATTAGTGCACATATACTATATTTTAATTTTTTTTTAAATAAGCAACTTCATTTTATTGTAACAACCTTGTAGGTGTTTAGGAGTTCGAGTAAAAATCAGCCATAACCAGTTTAAAATTTAGATTTTTCTTATCCTATTAATTTAAACTAAAACAATTAAATGAAGGAAAGGCACTACGCAACTAATTAGAAGCGCAAACATAATGTTTTAGGATACTTAACACTTCACTTACTCCTGGAGCATTCTGGCCTTCTACGTTAGACTTCACGGTATATCTCTTAATTGTACGACTTAAGGTTGTAAATCCTTAAGCTCAATCTTATAACTTATTCTCCAATTATCCATAATTGAGAATCCAGTGACTGTCTGTTGACTCTCCTTGAGTACCTAAATGTCCACGCTTAAATATAACAACTCATTTGCATAAATCAAGTGTTCTTCTTCGGGAGAAAGCTTTCAATAGAATATACAGTTAAAAAGAAAAAAATTCACCCCAAGGGAATGAGTTAAAGTTTCACGGATAGATTACAATATTATCTGGCTGTTTTTGCTAAAAATTAAATAAAATTTCATAATTATCCTGCAATCTTAACACACAAAACAAAACCAGTAAACAAATTTTCAATTGGCACTGAGAGAGCTTTCTGTTGCTAACAACCAGCAGCGAGTGGCGGGTGCACTGCTCTACTGCTCATATTTAAGTATGTTGATGCTGGGGGGGGGGGGTAGCTGAAATGCAATTCTTCCCACTTTTAAGTATGCATAGATAGAAGCAACGCGATGATATAGAAACAGTTATGGGATTTATTTATTACAAGACACTTCACTAGAAACAAAAATATTGTATAAAGTACTCGTATATTGTAATGAATTTCGCGGGTTGTTTCATTCTGGTCTAGAGATCTGGGTGGTCACGTGGTGGGAGGACTTCCTCTTTCCCTCCATCACCCGGGGCAACGAAGCAGAGAACTTAATGAAAAAAGTGAAATTTGCAATATGGTGAAGAACATATATGTTTCATAGAAAATACGATTCTTTCCCCTCCACTAGCTGTGTTTGAAGCACCATTACAATAAACGAGGATATAATCAGTTATCAGGGACGGCTTAAGGCATAGGCCAATTGGACCCTAGTCCAGGACCTCTCCCTCAGGGGGGGGGGGCTCGTTTTGCTGCGGAATCTGTCTTAATAAGATCATGATTTGGATAAATTTAATGGGCAAATATTATACTCGTACATATTCTTCTAAAAACAGAAATTTCAAACTCCATGTCGACTGGCAAAAGTGGTAAAATTGTAGTATTATGTGATGACCGTTGTCCATGTCTAGGCCTAGGCGTAATTCCATGAACAATTAGTCGACTTTATATGGATATGCTTTTTTTTTGACTATCTAATATTCTGGTAAACAAGATGTTGACCATTCATCTGATGAACCTGATGTTGGTGTAGTCGGTAACACAGTGATTATATTGTGCCGATCAATCCCACAAAAAAATGAACCATATCCTATATTTCGACAATTTCAATACACCCGTTCCTCTACTGCCGGGGTGGGCATTACGTCGATCACGATCGACCAGTGGACCACCTAGACATTTTGGGGTGACCGCCTAAAAGTTTTACCAGTTAGTAATTATATACGGAAAATTCAAGATTGGCTGACAGTATGCAGACTAAGCCTTCTATTGACTATAACAACAAAAACCAACTTTAGATAAAAATGTTTTATTTTTTAAATTTATTTTCAACTGTTTCATAATAAATGTATCATGTGATATAATTATATTTGGGGCTATTATTATTATGTTTGTAACAAATGTTTTGCTTTAAAGGTGCACGGTTTTAAAGGTGTTGTTTTTTTATTTTAGTTCTGTAGGTATATATAAGTATATATTACGTACTTATTATTAAGTTTTAATAATAACCATTCCCTCACCTCACCACACCTACGACATTGGGCAATAGCGTACACAAATCTTTTAAAGGGAAGGGGGTCAAGGGTTGAAGGTCTACCATTCTCGTATCATACCCCAATACTCAGCCAAACATATTTTTTTGATTTTTTTTCGATTGTCGAGAACAAAAAACAGCAAAAAAATAATTGCTGAATAAATAATTAACATTAATGAATAAAAAAATTACTAATATCAAATACTTAATTACATTTTACATACTATATGTTGTTGTTTATGCCACCTGATCGACAGTAACATCAGATCAAGGTCCACGAAATTCATCGCGGCGAAGGGCTAGAATTTTACGCCTGTCGTTTAGCCTAAGCTTTGAGCCCCCCAAGAGGGTCAGTGCGATTTTGCTCACGCAACACGATAGATGGCGATACCGTTTGGACCCACAGATTTAACGAGCACGTTCTCCGATTTGTTCTCGGCGGGCATTTGGTAGCATCGGGCATCGAACCCAGGCCTTCCGGTCTGGGGTCCGATGCTCTAACCACTAGGCTACCCACGACATACTATATACATGGGACTATAATGAATCTGAAAAAAATGAATGGTTATGAGGGAGGTTGCGGACCCGTGGACCCCTCCCCCACCCTTGTGTGCGTCACTAACACTGGGTGGACCGCAATTCCTTAAAAAAATTAAAAGTAGCCCACACCCTGAAAAAGTGTGCCCACCTCCGCTTTATTCTATCACCTATAGACTCAAAGAATATATGCAATGGGTACAATTCTAAGGTACCACCTCGGAAAGAATTGCCAATTTCCAGGTGTAAACGATTTTCACGGATTGTGAGCATCAGATGCAAAGTTGCTTTTTGTGTCATTACAAAAATCGCAATTGCTTTGCGGTATTTCATTCATAAATAATAAGAAAATTCATATACTAATGAATAAAAATATAATATGACTTTTTGCTTACGTCTACAGTAATTTTAGAAATAAACGCATATTGTTGCTAAAAGTCTACACATACTATTTTTTTTTCTTCGAAATAAATATTCTATATTATATTACCTGGATTTTTTTCATTATTTTTTACGTATATAACCTATGACTAATTTCTTATAATATACGATTTTTTAGTTCAAAACAAATAATCATGCATTTAAGGGTATGCCTAGCCTTAGAAATAAGCAGCGCGATAAAGTTACAGGAATCATATAAGTGCGATGTTGTGTGTGTGGGAGGGGAGGGGCAATATTGCTCATTTCTAAGTACAGGAAAAAACAGAACCAAAGTGATTCTTTTGAAACAGTTATGGGATTTATTTGTTACAAACACTACATTGAAAACAAAAATATGGTACAAAGTATTCGTGTTTTGTAATATTGTAGTGAATCTTGCGGGTGGCCTCAAAATTATTCAAGGCTGACCACCTCTGGTTTTGGTGGCCCCACTATTTAACTTTCTCTTTCCACCCATCACTTTTTCTCACTTTCTAATTTCAGTCTGGTCATTTATGCTGTACGTGGTATTGCAGATTTAACTCGGCACTTCACGCGCATGTTATCTCATATCCAAGGGTGTTTCCACTCTGTTTTTACCGTACAATTTGCATACAAAGGTGAAAAAGGAAGAAACGTACGAAATGCAATATGTTCATTACACTTTTCCCACGTAAATTTAGTTTTTCTATTCTTTTTATTAGGACATTCAGTAAATTGTTTATACCTTTAGTCTTCGTTGCGAGTGAGTGCAATGTTTTCACTGGATCTTATTTTTTAAAAATTTCGTAGAAGCATTGCTTGCTGGTTTCTACGTTCCTTACATTCTTCTGTAAATCGAAATCCAAAACACTTCAGAAATCAGTGTCTGACTCAATGTTTAGTAGGTGGTTTCTGACTAATTAACAAAATAATATGCTCATTTATTGTCTCAACGTTCAACAACACAAAGAATATTGTCGTAGGTTACGATTACATTTTCTAGCTATTGAATATGATGTGGTCATTTTATCAAGGACGATAATTGTTAACTCAGTTAAATTATCTGGATAGATTTCAGAAGAGGAATCATACTTGCTGTTATACTCTTCATCATTCGATTATTTCTCATCATTCCCTGAAAGAGTCTTTCTTCATCCAAAAACGTTGTTTTACTGTATTTATTACTGTACTGTTATTTACTGTACTGTATCTATTCAGTTATAGTTAAATGTCACATTTCTTCATCATAACTATAATAATACGCCATTGCATAAGAAAGATCTTAAAGCGTGTTCATGCATTTAGAACTGTAACGGCGACTCACGTGCTGGGTATGACATACCCGAAGAGGCAGTATCCAAAAATATAAATTTAGAACTCACCTATAAGGTAAGGCCCCTCAAAGAATATGACCTCAAAGTCAGACACGAGAAAATATTCATTTTCCGAAAAATGCTTAGATAGAGTCTTGAAAAAAGATAGGCGGTGGGTATGAAGTGCAAAATTTAATTCAATAAACCATGCTACAAATTGCACTGGTTCTTCCAGTGCAGCCATTTTGAAACTAGAATACTGAAAAATGGTAACATAGGTCCATCTAGTTTGCATTTCATTCAGAAATTTTCATCTTTTCTTAATGAATCACATAAAACCATAAGTAGAAATATTTGTTCTTTTATTTTTAAATAATTTTTGAAAGTGTTGAAGTATTTTGAAGTGTTTACTTGTTGAACACCCTATATATATATATAGTAAATTTTTGTGTGCTTTTAAAAGTAGATCAAATGACTTAGTTTCGAATTTCTCAAGAATTTCACTTTGGGGTTTTAAAATTTTATCACGATTTTCAAGTAATATTGAGCTTCAAAGTTATTCTAAAGTGGAATTAAAAGATTCCATTGTGCATTTAGAAAACAGTGTTCTATTATGATAAAAGCAAACATTTATTATCAAGTGGACCTAATTGTTTCAATAACAATATGATACTCAAACATATATTTTACGAATCTTTCTTAAAAATTACTTACCCTTCATTTAATGCATGCAATCTTTAAACGCTTTGTAAAACCTGTAATACCTCGATGTCTAGCAGTTTAATTGTAGTCCATGTAGTAAAAGTACAAACGTTAATAGTGGAAACGATAAACTAACGAAAACCAATAAAGTCTTAATGCTATCTATTTTTCTGGAAGAAAAAGCAAAACAAAAATTGTCTGGAGCAGTATTTCTGGAAGCTGTATAACGGTAGATGAGGATAGAGGACTCTGTATTAATGTGGTGCGAAGAAATATACAAAATTTCTTAAATATTATTACACTCTTAGCAAAAAGTCTTTGTTATTTCTCCCCAGGGAATCCGTTGTAAATGAATTTTCTTCTGAAAGGTCAAAAGGTCATCCGATGTTTGATATCTGAGCTGAGTTATTTCTCTACTGCTTGTTGCAACGACAAGAAAACGGTCACAATAGCAGCTGCGAAAATGATAAAACGCGAAAGAATGTAATGCCGAAAAATCACCTCAAATATTGACACATCAGCGACAGAAAATGTATCTAAAACGTAAAAGGATTTTGGAACGAAGATTCGAATTCAATTTTATTATTTTTTTTTGTCAAATTAGTTTTAAAGAAGTAATAGAAGTAGAAACGCTGGAAAAAATAATAGGGAAAAAGAAAGTATATCGTTTGGTATATTTTCTCGTATTCAGAAAAACAACTAAGCTGAGTGATTTTTTTTTCACACTTTTTCGCGAGAATGAATTTATACTGAACAAAACTTTGTTTAGAGGAGATGAATATATTTGAGTAAATCAAGTGAAGTTTTGAGTTCCTAAAATCACGGTTCTCTATCAACATACAAAAAAAACAAAACAAAAAAAAACTATTGGACAGCGTTTTTAGGGGATTTTTATAAAGGTAAAATGATTGAATTTTGTTTGATCTTTGCAAACACTTTAGGAAAGGAATAAAGTTTTAATACATGAATAGAATATTCTCTTTTGTTTCATACATTTTTATTAGTATTCAGAAGGAAATATACTTTTTGTTTCTAAGTAGGGCATAAAAATGTTTGCTCTAGCATGAATTGTAGAAATAATTGTAATTTGTGTAGTTCCATTTTTAACAATTACTTTTCAATGAAAGAGAGAAAAAAAGATTAGTTGAATTGCATTCAATTAAATGCCTTTTTCTTTTCCCAAATAAGTTTTGAAATAGATTTTTTATGGTGGTTTGTTTCTTAAAAATATTATTTTTATTCCTCACCCTCGTACAGGAGAAGAAAAAGCAATGAGTAGTGTTGTTTAAAATATTATTTGCGGATTCAGGGAGAAAAAAAATTCTTGTGCTGATTACAACAGGGTAGATGCGAAATTTTCCAATTTTAACGAAATACAAATTTTAACAATTTTATTTCAATTCAAAATGAAGAGGGTGTCATCAACCCGAGCGCTACTGATTCCGACTGAAGCCGAATAAACCCGATTCACAGCGTAACTGACCTGAGCGTGACGATTCATCTACATTCTCTGTACAGTAAAAACACATTTAAAGAAATTTTCACTTAAACAAAATGTGAATTATTTTGTCAAAAGTTACTAGATTCTTAAAAATTAAAGATATTTCCACTGAAAATATTTTTCTTATAATTAAAAACGTAAATTCCTTTTTATTCTGGATTCCTTCTGTTAATATATCCTTTATTTCAGTTTTGAAAGAAAAAAAAAAGAATTGTGCTTTTCAAAATTCATTATGTTTCGTAAATTTTTTAAAATTTTTTAAATGATGTAACTATTTAATTTTTGAGAAATTTGATTTTAAACTTACTATACAATATATATATTTCGAAGCAGGGACTCAGAATTTTTCAGTTAATCTCATAATGATTAACAAATTAAATTGTATTTAAGGACTTAACCAAAGACAACGATTCTAAATTTTATAAACAAAAAGTTTAAGATATTTCTTTCAAGTTTAAGCAACATATTTCATTAACGATATTATTTCTTGATTTTTATCAAAATAATTTATTGTGTTCTGATTTTTTTAAAGCAGTTTTTAAGAAACTTAAGGTATCCGAACACCTTCGGAGTACTTTTTAACAAAATAGCATACTAAAACATTATAAATGCTCTTTTAGGATTTAATACCAATAAATATTACTATATTCAACTATCAAAATTTAAAATAAATTACCTGAATTTTACAAAAATCACAATTATAAGTGAAATTTTAGCAATATTTTTGAAAAACTTCAAAGCAGTTAGAGAAAAAAGTATTAAACATATATTGGTAAAAGTATCCCGAAAACAAATTAGATGCATTTATCTAGAAAATGTACTAAAATTTTAATTTTTTATTAAAATTGGAAAATTTTAGAGCTGATTGAGTAAACATTATAAGAAATGTTACATTTTTTTATGAGACCATTATTTAAATAACAAGCCATAACTCAAAAAGTATTCATACAATAAGAAATATTTTAGTACATTCTATAGAAAATAACGTAAATATCAGGTTTAAAAAGTTTTATAGAAATACATTCGTAATATTTTGAGTTATCAGACTCGCCATGATAGATTTTGAGCAATTTAAATGCCCACTTCTGGTAGATCAAAAACCCACTTCCGTTTTTTCTAAATTTATAAAATTGATTGTGTAACTTGGCCTCCAGGTAGTGTAGAAACAAAATAAAGTATGTTTCGTAAAGTCAAAAGATAGCTCTATTCAATAAAATAAAAATAAATATATCTGTCTTGACTGAATTTGGTCATTTTCAACGTGTTGGGATACCTTAAGGAATTAAACAAAAAAAAAAGTCATTAAATTGTATAATTCTACTTTTTGAGAGCTGAAATTAGTCGTTCTATCAAATTAGTGTTTGTTTATATTTTGTCTCTTACATATATATATTCTTAAGATCAATAATTATTTGAGTATCTAAAAATATTCATATAGCTTTTTTGAAAAAAGTTTTAAAGAAAAATTACTTGTCCTTATATATAAATCGAACACTTTTAGAGAATAGTTGAAACTCCAAGCAAACAACTGAAATATTTTAATGCTTTATAATTATTGAGAAGCTGATTATAATACTGACGAAAGAAGTTTTGCTCTTATACACACAACTTCTTTTTCCTCCTTTTTTCTTTAGAAATGTTCTGAGTTTTCACATTTTGAAAGGAATTTTTTTTTAAAAACATCAAAAATTGCTTTCATTATAAAAAGAAGTTTTCAGATTTTTGTCTAGTAGCCATTTTGAATTCGCAAACGAATTGTTTTTCTTGTATAACTTCTACCGTGTTCTTGGAACTTTGACAAGTGTATCAATTTGAGTGCAATAAAACACATTCAAAAGATAAAAAATAGTTGTAAGTTTCCAGGAATTATATTTTTCTTATGCTGAACCTTACATCTTTTTCTTATCTTGAACCTTACATTAATGTGACATTTGTAAGTTGTCACATTTTTAAGAAATAATTTCAAATATCGAGGATAAAAGTGTAACTCCAGAAATAACTCCATAATATTTTTGCTCTTTTGGATGTATTTTATTCCATTCAAATCAACTTACTAGTCTAAGTTTGTGGGACAAAAATGGAATTCCATAGGATTGATATTGCACTCACGAATTCAAAATGGCGGCAGACGGAAGATTTAATATTGAAACTCCTGTGCACCACCAAAAGAAATTTTTTTAAGTTAAGTCACGACATTATTTTAACTTGTTTTCTCAAATATAACAAGAATTTTGCAAAACAGGATGCACAGAAAAACGTTATTAATATCCTTTTTGGAATGAAATTTTCGTTCTAATGTCGCAATACGTCACTTTAATGGCTGTCATTTCCGAGCCTCGATCCGAACTTATGCAGAGTGTTCCATCAATGTTGCATCCTTAACAGATGTTAAGGGTTCAATCTTTTTTTCCCTATGAGTGAAATAACTTAAAAAATATAATAATAATAAAGCTTGCGTACATTCAATAACATACGCTTTGTGTTTTAGTTTTTATTAGATACTTGAAAATGTGATAGAAGTCATAAAATAAGGGCTTTACTTACACAGATGCAAAGTTTGTGATCAATATTTGTGAATATTATTTTCTGTTCGTAGTTTATTTTAAAGGATCGCACAGGAGAAATGCATTTTGCTTTCAAAAGATTATAAACTGCTGTTTGTTAAAAATGCAACACCATGAAGGAATCATACGAATGAAATTAAATTTGCAGCTAATGTCAATTATAGGATGTTATGCAAAGTAGTCAAGTTTCTGAGTCACCAGGCATGCGTGGTAAGAACAGCGCACTCTTGACTGATGCTGAAAGCATATTAATATAGGGCTATTAATATGCTTTCAGCATCAGTCAAGAGGGTTGTAACGGGACGTTGAGAATCGTAAATGGTTATTTGTTAGTGGCGAACGTTTAGTGGGATCTAAATATTCCTCCACTACGAAATAGGGTGAAATTTTAACAAATTACGGAGTTTGAACGGGGGAGAATTATCGACCTTCGCGTGAAGGAGGATTTTTCTGTCTAGCAATAGCAGCTCTTATAGATAATCTGGGGTGCGATTTCGTATCATAGACGATATCAGCTGTGACGAATTGAGGGTAATCGGACTAGTAACAGATACTTCCATGAAGTGCTAGAGCTCAAAGGCGTTCCCTTCCCTCAAGACATCCCTGGAGTTATGTTTCAGCAAGATAATGCACGCCCACATGTTGCAAAGACTGTTCTAGACTTTCTTTTAGTCCAACAGATGCAATTTCTTCCTTGGCCTGCTTATTCGCAGGATATATCACTCATTGTGAAAATGAGTGTGATTTGGTTGGTCGGCATCTTGCTCGTGATCTACGTCCTACAGCTTCAAAAGACGAACTTAGGGTTGCGCATACAAGTAATATGGAATTCTCTTCCACAAACAGACATTCAACATCTGTTTTTGACTTCATAATATGTCGTACAGCAGCACTCATTGCAGCGCGTGCTATCTACACCAAATACTAAATTCAGACACTTAATATTGTTTTCTTTTGTTTTAAAAGGTTATCTATTTATTTGTACACAACAAGTCGTTTGTGCATTACATTTCATTTAATTCTGATTGCTTCTTCATGGTATCGCATTCTTTTACAAACAGCTGTATATAAGCAGCAATTAATTAATTTACATTATAGAACAGTTGTATATTCAGTACTGTGAAGGGAAAAAATAAGCTTCTTTTTTTGTTCTTCTCGTTAGATTACATGTACTGTAATATCCGGCGTATAACGTTCACCTCTACTTTCCAGGTAGATTTTTAATTTTAAGGTATATTCGCTATATAACTCGCACCCCCTTTTTTACCAAAAAACCTGAAATGTGCACGTGTTTGTTACGTTTTGAAGCTACTTATTCGAGGATTTGCCCCAGGCCTATGCAAAAAAAATAGTATGTTTCTAGAGCTAAAAACCTTTAAGTTCAAGATATGACATTTCTTTAAGGTAAACAGTATTTCAATACATATAGATGTCGAATTTTTTTTACTCATCTCTTTTTAATTTTTAAAGTCTATCATTTTTATACCTGGATGTAAATTTTGACCTAACTTTTTGTGTTAAAATTGCGCGTTATACGCCGGATTATACGGTATACATAAAAACCAATAAAATTAATGAAATTCGTCTTTCAACAAGGCAGAAATCAAAAAATTGGGGGAACCCTCGTTTGTGAATGAGAGTACTGGATATTAAAAACTATAAAAAATCCATCCTTTCATGACCAGGGTAGACTCTTGGCTAAGGTTGCGAACTCGTGACTGGCGTGTCATGAGTTCGAGCCCAAGTGCCACTGAAGACCTGCTCTGTAGAGGGGTTAATGCACGTTAAATCTGTCGAGCTCAAAGTAATCCCGTTGGTGCGTTCTGGAAGTTTGAAAAAGAGATGTCTGGTCAAGTGTCATTTGTAAGAGGCTCAAACTCATGAGGTCCATCTCTAATAGCCCTTGTGTTGCCTTTTAGCGCAATGTTAATAAAGCATTGTTTTTTCTTCCCCATGTACAGAATGCAATGGCTTTTCGATCGTGATCTCGGATTCGGTGCCAGTCTTGTTTGTATCGGATTTGGCTACGGATTCTGATGATTAAACACTTTTCCGTGTAGAAAAGCTGAAGCATATTAAACATGTCGAAGTTGAAAGTTCGCATGTTGAAGTTTGGAGAGGGGTATGTTAACTCAGGTATCGTCTTCGTCCTTGTACGAGACTCAAAATTACGAGGGCCGTCACCATAAAATCTAATGTTACTTCAAAATGACACAAACACGTTTATAAAAAATCAATCTTCAGAATGCATTATCTTTGACAGCGTTTCTCAAACTGTGGAGCGAGCCCTCCTAGGGGGCATGAAAACCTTTCTTGGGAGGGGAGCGCAATCGTATCGAAAAGTAGAAATTTAAGAGTTATTAATTTCTGAAACATTCTGATATAAAAATAAAAATTACACATTTATACTCTGATACTTATAAATGTATAAGTACTGCACAATGTACTTAATTAATGTATCAATACTAAGTTAAGGACAAGTTTAATATTTATTAGGGACTCTCGTGGGCTTGTCATATCCAAAATGTAATACTTATCTTGATAATTTGAGCGATTTATAATTAAAGTCTTATTAAATTAGAGCATCAAATTATATTAATATTGAATTTAGTATATCGTTATTGTGTGGAAGGAGCGATGAAAATTTTGATTCAAAATTGTGCCACAAATATTGAAAGTTTGAGAAGCACTGATCTATGATATAACTTTTATTTTTCCTAAAATACTGATAAAGACATCTCAGTTATCACTACATTCCTGGAACCATCTTCAAAAGTTTTATATAACCTTCAACTGTATTTAAAATACAGTTTCTTAAATAATTCTTCCGAATCATCTCATTTATGATAACCGAAAGAAACATAAAATCTATCCCTTTCTTTTGTAATGCCATCTGTACAAGCTAAGTTACGGAGATATTTTGTTTTTTAATTATGCAAAAAATATGTATTTAATACCACATTTTGTATATATTTCTACTCTATGAGTAAAGTGACGTTGTTTCGTTCTAAAAATCATATTCTGCAGTCTTTAAAATAATTGAAAAATTTTCGAATACTTCATATTTCGTCATTATATATTACGAAGAATAATAAATAAATAAATAAAATACCTATCACATCACATATATAAGATACATTTTAAAGGAAACATTCAGAAACCTTTAAAAATTATAGTTATTTAGTAAAACCAAAGATTAGAAAAGGAAGAGAAAAAACTATTTGGGGCTGAAGAACCTCATTATTTTCATTTACTTAAGTCTTTTGGCTTTTTCCTTCAAGTATTTAAATTACTGAACCACTGAACGAAATAAAGGCTTAATGATCTTAGATCAAAAACATATTTTTACTTCTGGAATGCATTTTGAGGCAGTTACAAGTTGTTGTTGGCCGTTATTCCAATGCACTTGTTACATAAGAATGAAAAAAGGAGTAACATAGTAAATGTTGTTTGAATTCGTAAGAAGAAAGAGAAAAAGGTGACATATATCAACTTAATGTTGAAAAAAAAGGATAATAAATGCAACATTGTACTTCTATGTGGAAATGTTATGATTTATATAACGGGCCCCTTATTTCTCAAAATGTTAAATTCAGCTACATATTCTACTAAACACTCAGATTTGGTCAACTATCTTTAGAAATACTGGAGAGATTTAAATAAAATTTGGTACGTACATATAAATTTGGTTAACATAATAAAAAAAATTCAACAGTTGTAATGCACACTTATGATCATATGTAACACTCTTTGAAGTCGGAAGGTATGAAACAGCAATTGCACAATCGAGCCAAAAAATTAGCTAATAGTAGGTTGTGACGGG
>BMAO01009163.1:0-19667 GCA_019973975.1 Trichonephila clavata | reverse complement strand
GGGCATAAAAGTATTTATACGAGCTAGTGTTTATATTTTGGCCCATGTCTCGAACAGATGAGAATATGATAAATATCTGCGAAAGAAAGATTTTAAGATTTATTTTTAAAGGAATCCAGGGTAATGAAACGTGGCGAAGAAGATCAAATTTCGAGCACTATCACGCATACCTGACGTCGTTAACTTCGTTAAAATACAACCAATTTAATGGACAGGTCACGTTGTCAAAATGGACGAAGACCGCACCACTAAAAAGTCTTCAATGTCCAACCAATTGGCACACGGAGAAAAGGCAGGCTAAATCCTAGATGGATAGAGGGACTAGAAAAAGATCTTCTAGATTTGAGAACTAAGAATTGGAGAACACTAGCAGGAAGAAAACTGGCCTGGAAAAGCTACTTAAGAAGGCCAAGACCCACCCTGAGCTGTTGAGCTACTGAGGAAGGAAGGAAGTGTTAATATTAACGCGACACTACAAAGTAACCCGAAGGCTACTGATGACGGATCTTATAATTCTGAACCATAGTCAAGTGAAGAGGACGAAACTTGTGTGAACTAGTACCTCCTATTCAAACTTCCCTACCACACCATCGGGAGATTTTTGACCCACAAGGGGCATCGGCTCCTCTGCAAGGCCTGTTCCGAATTCATGACATGCCAATCATGAGTCATTAGGCTGCTGTGGCCAGGGATTGATACGGGAATATAGGTGAAATGCTTTTCTCTGCATTCTGTCTTCGTTGTGTTAACCTGAGATTCCTGAGCTTTTCCATGAACATTTATTTATTTTAATCTAAAAAATAAATTATTTTATCAATAACATTTTATCACGATGTCTTCAGTTGATATAATGAATCTGTAAAGCAAATTTCCATATTTTGTGAATCTTTTAAAAGCTTGAATGATAAATACTGACCTAAACACAATGAATCACCCATAACTTTACAATGATTCGAACTTTGATTTCTTCAATCGAAAAAACGATGCTGAAAGGAAATGAATAAAAGAAATGAAATAGCTATAAGTTAATGGAACAGTTCTTAAATTGCACTAATTAAATGAGAAATAAATATAACCTACAATGGTCTATAATAAGGTGATAAATATAACCTATAACTGTCTTTAATAAGATGACAGCTATAATTTATACTTATTGTCGTCAGCTGAAAAATATTGCAAGTTTGGTTGCCAACACTCACTTTCAAAAGTCTCTATTGAACTAGTGAAACAATACTTTTCTATTTGGAGGTGATTTTATGAATAGTGAAAGTAAGAGGTGTATGCTATGTATTCAATAAGATGTTAGATGTATATTATTAGATGTTTTAACAAAAGAATTGGAAGAATGAAAAAAATCATTAAAATGATTAAATACGTTTAATAATATGATGAAATCGGTATCCATAAAACAATGAACAAACAAATCCCCGACCGTCAAAAATAATAATTTTCCCTCTATAAGAATGTGTATGTGATTTATATAGATAGCATACATCAGTAACATTTTCTAAGTATGTACCAAATATAAATTATGTAAGTGACACACAAAGATCAAATTGTTTGTTGTGATAGCACTTTGTAGCAACATAGGAGCAATTGACGACGGACATTTTAATTTTAAATCGCGGTTAAATAATGAAGCGGATGCCTGTGAATTGGCATTCCATTCTTCTATATACGGGCCTTGATCCTCGACATTTAGCGTGCATTACCTTCTCTACACGGTGGCTCTTCAGTGGTACCAGGAGTCGAGCCCATGACTCGAGAATGCCGGCAATGGTTCTCGATCATGGCCACACGACTACTGTGACTATAAAATTATCAAATTAAGTATTTGCAATAAATGTTGAATAGACACACGTATATCACTTTAATAAACGGACTGTTAACTTTCTTCACTCCTTTGACATTTGTATGCAAGATAAACAACACACTGATCTTCCTACTGACTTTTCTTGTTTTATAAATATATATTTGCTTGCAGCAGCGTTTCTCAAACTGTGGGACACACTCCTAGGAGGCGGGTAGGGGGCGTGATAACCCAACGAGAGGGGCGCGAGCATATCGAAAACGTCGAAAATAAACATTATTTAAAATTATTATTAATGTTCTGAAAGGAAGCAAAAAAAATACATTCTGATATAACAAAAATATATATAAAAGACACATTTGCATTGGTATAATGCACTTATAAATGCATCAGTACTGCACAATGTATACTCCCAATCTCAAGTTAAGAAAACGTTTAACAATTACCACTGATACCATGGGCTTGTCATACATAAAAAAAATCTAACATTTTACTTGATAATTTGTACAAGTCCTGTTGTAGCTTTACGACAAATTACATTATTATTGAATTCAATGCATTGTTGTTGTATGGAGGGGGGGGGAAGCGAAGAAAATTATGACTGGAAACTGGGTGACAAATATTGAAAGAGTTTGAGAAGCACTAACAAACTAAACTAAATTTGTAATAACTCTCCTTCCCTCTACCCTGTGACTCAGCTAAAGGTGTGGAAGGAAGTGAAAGATTATTCGATATATATTTCCCTTATCCTAGTACAAAGTTCGCATCGTCAAGAGCTCAGGTGCCGCCCTCTCTGGAGGAAACTGGGCGTCAAAATTGCTTGTGTAATTGGTATCGCCTATAGGGTGCAACGCTAGAAAGTGGTACCAGCTCCCGGGAATGTACTAGGTCTGAAAGGTTTAAAATACCAATGCGCAGCCCATTGAAAAAAAATATTTTCCAATCATTTTATTTAGCACTTTAATCGACTCAAACACAATTCAATGCAACACAATAAATAGGATGTTCCAATCAGTCAACAGAGGGAGAGGGATAAAAGTTGCACATTTTGGGAGAATACATCTAATAAAGCATTTATAATAATAATTCTTCCTCAATATTACTTTGCACGGTAGATATGTAACTATTAGCCACTTAACCTCTTTAATACTTTAAATACCAAACGTAATAGGAATGTGACAATACCTGAACTGCAGGCAGTCTTCTTATTAATTAAGGCTTAATCTTTCAAATATCACCTTCCTGTCTTTAATCTCTCCACGGACTTTCTAACCTTTCGGTATTCTTCTCTTTGTATCTCACTTGTCACCTTTAGTTAACTAACCTTCTAACTTTCTACTATTTATCCTTCTTCACTTTCTAACCCCCTCCACTTTCTAACCCCTAGTAAGCGAACCTTAACTATATATAATAAACTTAATTTACATATCATGCCTTCTTAGGAGAAGATTGTTGATTTTTGATAGCCCCAAAGAATTCCAAGAGGATTAGTGTAAGGACGCGCATAGATCCGTCACAAACTCAGTGGCACAACAATCCATTTGTTCCAAGGTCTACTGTGCTTATCACAGTATGCGTGACCTTGGGCGCTGTGGGGCAAGAGCAGATAATCCAATCAGGTTGTCAATCTGACGTGAAACCCCCTTTATCCCAGTAAGAAGCACTGGTGAACAAAATTCATGTAAACATAAAATAACGTTATATGGGGAATAGTTATCCATGTTAAAAATTATTGAACTCTATAAAATATGTTGTATTTTTGTTTTCTTAAGTCTCAGAATAAAAAACGAATAATGGTCAAAATTGTCAGGAATGAGGTAATTTAATTTTTAAGAAATTTCAAAGAAAACGCTTAATTTTGTTAATTGTCTTTGAAAATAAATTTACAGAGTTGAAATTTTCTCTTCTTTTGGTTAGTTGGGATTCAAGGATAAGTTCATGGACCCCTAATTAAGCATTTTAACTATAAAACTATAAGAGGCTATTGGAAAAATCTCCAAGGGGAAATGTCTATATTGGTAACATCATTCATAACATCTCTTTGAAGACAAGATGACTTCTAAGCTCTTATACCCTCTCTCAATTCTCTTCAATATCAGTTCCCGTCAGGATATTAGAAGCAGATTTCGATTTACGATGCAACGGTTTCGATACAATAGCTTACGATACAATAGGAAAGTCTTGATAAGAATAAAGATAGAGCTAATTAGACGACGTATGGGAACACAAGGTTTGATGAATTTACTTAACAAAAAAAGATGCATTCAAAAATTTTAATCAGAATTTTAAATAGGTCGCCAAATAAAGTTAGGAAGGCGTGGGTAAGTTCACGTAAATAAATATTTCTAAAGCGTACATGTGAATTTGCCCGCAGAAGCTGTTCATCGCCTGTAGACGGCCTTCTGAGAGATAAAATGAAAGTAAGAGCCGTCGGATTTTCATTTATGACAAAATGTTTACAATTACTTGAATAACACTACTGAACTGAATTTTATGCGATATTAAAACATCTTAAACAATTATTTATAAGTTAAATTTAAGTGTTTTTCCCAAGCAGAAAAAGCACCATAAAAGACGAGATTTTCAAAAAAGATGTCATGCAGAATGTGACGAAACAGATATGCGTCATCTAAAAAAAGCTATTCTTGCTTCCCTTAATGACAAAATCCTTTGGATAAGTGTAACTACTTCGAAGACTGTTGAATCTGAAGTTTTTTTAGACGAGTACTTTTTATAATTAAAGGTCAGATACTATTTGTGTTATCTCACCTCGTATTATTAAAAATATAATGTTCGTCATCATATATAAATAATGAAATCTCTAAATTCCCAGTCTTTCATTCAATTCAATTATTCGTGCAATGCTTCCAATTGAACAATTTACTCTCATCAAGAAAAAAAATCAGGATTTTCAATATAATCGAAAATGAAATGAATTTTGTTAAAGTAATCGAAGTATGAAAAGAAAATCAAAGTAAAGAAAAAATACGTAAAATAATATATTTCTCATATCGAAGGACCAAATTTATTTTTCTTCCTCTGACAACACATGGTACATAGTGACTCTTACATATGTTTGCCTAGTAATGTTACCCCTCTTTGGCGACTTTTGCAAATAATTTCGCCAAGTTCACTGTCTCATGCAAAAACTTCCAGTTGAAGAATCATTTGATTCCAAAATAAGCCAAGAAGAACGCCAAATGACGAAGAAACAGTTCTCGAGATAAGCCAGATAATTTTAACATTCTTAATAATTTGATCCTATAACAATTCTTAAATTTCTGATTAAGTACATATTACTTTTTATAACACATCAATGGATTGATAAAGTTATTGGTTAATTTTTATGCGACGTTTACTTGCACCTTTAAGAATTATATGAGAGATCTATCACTTTCATGTGACATACTTTTAGAAATTAATTTCATTATTAGTAAAAGTAGGGATTAGAAAAAAAGTTAAAATGCAATTCATTGGTAGTCAAGACAATAGCCTCTTAATAGCTGTAATACCTATTAAACAATAAAGTATTAACTGTATTTAAATACAATACTCAATGTTACGCAAGTTTGTACCATACATTAATATATTTTATAAGACGATGTTTTACTCTTTACGATGTTGTAAAATAGGTTCATGTCATCGATTCACGCGAGCATAAACTCTGTTCAGATTGCAATTTACCTAATAAAGATGCTCGTTGAAATAACATATATAGCAGCAGTAAAATGGTGAATTACCTGAATTTTATTGTGACATATAAAGAGATAGAAATGAAATAAAATATTATGTGGACATAAAATGATGGATTAAGGGGAAATGTAGATTACTTCATTCAATAAATCCTGACTTTATTCTTAGGATTTCAAAATCATATGTTCCTTCAAATTTCAAATGGATCGAGAGAGCATTTCTCGAATTTTTTCCCTCCTGTAAAAATCAACGCTTCTCATAGAAGCTTTGAAGAAGTCCGCCACAAAAAGTTGTATTTAGTTAAAATTGAATTTTATCCAGAAAAACTACAGTAAAAAAGTAAAATATTATACAAATGTATTTAATAATAATAATAATAATAATAATAATAAACTAATTTAATCAAGAAGTTCACAAATTCACTGCATTTTCAAGAAATTTTACTCTGGTTAAGGATTAAAAAAAATATTGAATTTATAGAAAATTTCGAAGAAGATATTTTTAGGTATCAACTAATCAGATAATTTAGAAAACAAAGGCAATCAGAAGTTATCGATTAATTCAGTAGTGAATAAAAGGTATCATATTAATTGTTTCTGTTGTTATAAGTTGTTTAATAATATATGCTTCAACAGGAACCTTTTAGAGAGAGAGAAATGGCGGCTGGCACCCCTGGGCTAAACAAAGATGCATTCGAAACACCTTTCAAAAATAATTTAAAAATATTACTTTTCAGTCCATTTATATATTTTTTTCAAATTTTGTTTCACTATTTTCTTTTCAATATTCAGTGTTTGATACTCAAAGTTGATGATAATTGCATAAATGTTAAATATCTTACTTGAGTATTTTGTAGTTGTGGATGGGTCTACATATTTGAATTTAAAATGGATGGAATCCACATGTAAAGAAAATTTGGGAGGCTTTGATAAAAACTGTGATATTATTTTTAATATTTGTAATAGATAAGTAAATAATAAAATACTGTTATTTTTTGTTAAATGTTTTTAAAGATAAACGTTAAGAAATTGGGTCGGGCATTTTTCAAAATCAGGCATGGAGAAAAATATTATTAAATTATATAGAATCGTATAATTAATTTTAAATATTTATACATAGCATTATTCTTTTTTAATAATGTTGTATAACAAGTTAAATGTGAAATACTTACTAACTTTAGAACTCATCATCAATTAGACATTTCTATCTTTCATATTAAAATTATCGCATAAAGATCAAAGAAAGTGTAACTTTCAATCCAGAAGATGGGTGAATATAATAGAATATTTTTAACTGCTAGTTTTATATCCTTTTTTTAAAACCAACTCATATATATATATATATATATATATATATATATATATATATATATATATATATATATATATATAAAGTTCTCTGTAAAAAATTTTACCGATTATTTCAGGAAATAGCTACAATTTTTCTTTTTCATTTTTCGAATAAATAAACTATGCATTGATTTATGCGTCTATTTTAATGTGTTTTTGGGGTGCATCTATTTTAAGAAGCAGATAAATTTCTCTTGAAGCTTCCTTTTATTTTTAAAGAAAAATTACATTAAAATAATTAAATTTAAATATTTTCGTAAACATTTTTCAAAATTATATTCTTGTTTTGAAACATCTAGGACAAGGGGTAATGCAACTCTTTTAAATTATATTTAAAAAAAAAGCAATATTTTTTTCAAAAAAAATCAAGCGTTGTCAGCTATTATTATTATTTATACCTTTTATGACGCTTAAGTTCGTCTTAACCTTCGAGTTTTAAGGATATGCTTAGTAAAATATTTTTCCATAACTAAGATGGCTTAAGAAAAAAATTATAGTTGATATTTAATGCTAAATATAAAAAAAAGATGGTTTTTATGTTGCAAATATGTATTCGATAAAAAAACAATTTTAGTAATATATTTAGTAAGGGCTTGAGAAAATCGAATGACACTGAAAAAATGCATTTTTAATTTGAAAACAAACACGTATTTAATGCTGAATAAATCTGGTCCCTCCATTTTAGAGTAAAAACAAATCTATTGAGAAGCTTCTAGCATAAATATAAAATAAATAATTGCAGCAAAAGAAAAAATTGCTGCTTCAAATAGCAAATAAAAATTTATCTCCATCGAAGTTTTTAAGCGTGGTATATAATTACGTAGTTTTCATAAATTAAAATTGTTTATCCTAAACTTTGCCAACTAACAGTGTTATTTATTCATCGCGCATAATGTCTAGGTCTGGAAAAACTAAGAAACTTTTTAAAAAGAAAAGCAATGTTGCCAGTTTCTCCCACCAGACAACTCGTTTTCAAACCGAAATTTTAGTTCCACCTGTAGCGTATCCATGACTATGCATAACTAATTCGCAGATGCCACATTTACCTACTTCAGGACTAAATATTGAATTCCACAGAAAAGCAACAGTAAGTAGCGTTCTACTTCCACTCAGAACATGCATATAGAACAAAAGAAAAAGCCAGTCGAACTACAAGCAATAAACACGTGTCCTTTTGAAGGTCAGGCGCGTACACATTTATTCCAAAACATTCCATTACACACAGTTCCTCTTAATGGATACCAATTTTTTCCACTCTTTTTCATCCATAGTCTTTGTTCCTAGCCTTCACGCAATTTATGTGGTCAGTTCCATTCTTTGATAGAAAAGACTCAAATGAGTTGTTGCTTTCAAAGAGTTTGGCCATTCACTGGTGTGTCATTATGCAATGAGACTACACCGAACTGCATTCTGGAGAGATGGCGCATAACACACTTAAAAATAGTTTCTTTTTTGGAAAACAAATCGGGAAGTTAAATAAGGTTGACATTCTTTATCAACCCAGTTAGAGAAGGATCTTGAACATACTGTCAAGTTTTTGAAATGCTTAATTAATGAATAATGGAGTTTAAAAAAATGAATGAACACTTTGCTATTAAGTTTGACTAAGTTAGTTTTGACTTATGAACAAAAAAAAAGAGGGTTCTACGGTATTTAAGAGAAAGAAATTGGCTATTTCTAATGAGGTAATTACAATCTAACTGGTAGTGCCTTTGTGTGTAAATAATTACTAATTTAAGTTTTTTCTTTTTCTGCAAATTTCAAAAATAAAACGTTTTTATTTAACTAACACAAAAATATATGTCCAGGGATTACAAAAATGGATTAAGTCATGTATATTTTGAGTCGAAAGCTTTAAACTTGATCACGAACTTCAGTCTAACGATTCAGCAAACCATTCAGTTTAATAGTGCAATTTTTACAACTAGTTATGGTTTGACTCAGTTTGAAGGGATGTGAATGAATGGGTTAAAAATAAGTGATAAGCAAAGTAATTTTATATTCTGGTTTTTCTGCACACGTGCTCTCTCTGATGTTTGTTTCTCAAAGTTTTTATTATTTTTTAACTTCAAATCACGTAAAATGCTTGTTAACGAAGTCGAAACAGTCATTTTTGTAAATTTTCTGCTGTAACGCTTAAGTATTCGTGATGTTATTTCAACGCCTATGTCATTTTATTCGTGACAGTCTCAACCCGTGAAATAGACCAAGATGACAAAAGAAGTTTATTTTTAACATAAAATAAAAATATGAAGAAAAATATCAGGAATTTAAAATTCATGCAACACATCAGAAAATTGCTTTAAAAATTCACATGTTTTAAGAAGATACCGGTTTTAAAATGCTAAAACCTAAATTTTCGTAAATCTTGAATTTCTATCTGAATAATATTTAATATGTATGCATATTAAAGATGGAAAATTTTTTTTAAAACAATTATTAATAATTGTTTTTTTCTCCGAAATTTTGCGTCATTATTTCGTATTTAGTATACCAGTCCATATGATTTAAAATATTTAAATAAAATTTCTGATCCTACACTTAAACACGAAAATCACGAGTTTACAAAATGATAAAGAAGGAACCAGAAATAAATTCTTAATAATCAATAAAATATTTACTAAAAAGGATGAACATCGCGAGATTTTTATTTTTTGTTCGCAGATAAAAGTTACTTTTTTCAATTTTGTTTTAAAATAATTATCAGTGGCATAAACTGCATGTGGAAATACAATTATGATTTCTTACATTATAGAAATACTAATTTCTGAAAGCTTTAAATAAGTTTGGTAACTCTTAACTTTCCTTCTAATAAAAATGAGCAAGTTTATATCAAATATTATTCAATCTTTTAAACGTTGGTCTTAAAGATCACTTAATCATAAGAACAAGTTCCGAGTTTTGAAAGAAAACAATTGAAAAAAGCAAGCCTTTATTTTTAAAACAGGCAAAAAAAACAAGAATATATTTGAGCACAGTAAATTTCATACAAATGAAGAAAAAAAATCTAAATTCTCTTATCTGCTTTTCAAAAATAAATTCAAAACATGTACCATCAGGAAGGTAATTAAAAACGATCATTCAATAATATTTTGTTTTTTTGCCCTCTACCTTAAAATCCATTGTCTATAAAACATTATCAAAATTTTACGATCATTGATTAATGACGTGGTTCATGGGAATTGTCGCTATTTGGCGATCTTGGCAATCAATTGAGCTCACATGATCTTACAAATAGAATATTAACATTTTAGTTGCAGATAACACTATTTGAACACAAGAAACGATAAGAACCAAAGGTAAAACGAGTCAACTATATCGTGAGAAGTTACAATTTAAAATTCTTAGCATGCTAATAAGGCATAAGGAAACTTATCACATTAAAAATAACATAGGCCACTTCTGATATCAAAAATGAAAAGTCGCCATTCGAGACGCTTTACTTAACGCATAGCCGGTTGATAATCAGCAAAGGACGAAAAATAAAAGATAACAGGTCAGTCTTTTCACAACTAGTGTGTTTCTTATGTACCTGTTCAAAATAACATGTGATTTGACGTGAAGAAAATACGACTCATTATAAAAAGATGGCAAAATAAAAGAATTTTTTTAAAAAATACAATAGAGGGATTTCAACAATTATTTCTTCTAGTTGTTTTGAGAATTTGTATGTTTAAATTATATAAATTATGCGCAAGACAAATTGGAGGTTATCAGTAAGTGAAACAAGTATTGCTATAATTTCCATTTTGGTGACGTCAAACTAGAACAGGTTGTGAAAAAATATTTCTGGCTGCAGAGAAGATATACCACAAGTTAGCAATTGATTTCCAAAAAAGATAACATTAAAAATACATTGTTTTAACAAAATATTCACCGGATCATTTTCAGCATAAGAAACAGATAATTTGTGTGTGTGTGGTTTTTTTTTTGGACAACCCACATATTTCAAATATCTCGAATATCAATTCTAGTACATGTCAAACACCTAGCACTTCCCAGTACACACTCTTTGGATTGGAAAGTTCAAGATTAAAATTATATTTCAATAATTATTAATTTGTGTTCAAACGAATTCACTGTTCAAAGATACGTTCTAATTTGTTAAGCATTACAGTAAGTTGACAAAATATTATCTAAGTTTGAAACGACTCAACTTCCCTTCTATCCTGTGACCTAGCTAAAGGTGTGGGAGGAAGTAAACGATTATTCGACATGATAAATTCCAATTTTTTTATTTATCACTTTAATCGACTTAAACACAAATCAGTTTAACACTATAAATAAGATAATCCAGTCAAGAAACAGACGGAAGAGACGAGAGTCGCGTTCGGGGAGAATACATTAAAAATAAACTTCTTTATATTAAAGGTTCTTCCTTAATAATGATGTGTACTTAATGTCAGCTTAACCACTCTAATACTTTAAATATCAACGTACCTAAACTTATACAGTTTTCTAGTGAATCCAACTTATCTTTAACACTTCCTGACTATAAACTTTTAGAATTACTTTTAAACCACTACGGTAATCTTCTCTTTGTAACTATCTTGTCACCTCTGTTAAACTAAACTTCTAACTTTCCATTAACTATTATCTTCACTTATAATTCACTAACCCCTCTAACTCGCGAACTAGGAATATATATAACAAACTTAATTTGCATACCACGTTTCCTTCTTTAGGAGAAGATTGGTGAATTTTGCTGGCCCAATGAATGCCCAATTGGATTATTAACAGAAGGTTGCGTATAGATCCGTCACAAGTTGACAAGCGTAGTCGATTACCTATTCATAAAAGTACAATAAGAAATAGAAATGAAGCAGAATATTCTTCCCTCAAATCTGCCATTCACAAGACCTAATAAAACACGAAATTTAACGTTGTTTACGTAACACGATGATCTTTGTTTGCATGCAGTGTTGCCCCCCCCCCAAAAAAAACATTCTGGAGGACCCGCCTATCTTTTTTTTCCCACCCTGGATCGCAGGATTCGCTTCGGACATGAACAAACCCCAACCTTCAAGAGAAAGGTGCCCTGATTTAACACGGGAAAGCAGCGAAGCAAAGCGATTATCAGGTATTGTAACGGGTGTCAAACATACTAAGTCGCCCACTTACATGTAGAGCAGGAACTGGGTGAAACAGATGCGATTGTGTGTTGGTGGCATTTGCATAAGGATAGGAAGTGTTGACAACTTGTTGAACATTAGCGTGAACTCTGCTAGGGTGATCCCAATGATTCTTGATAATGAATTTGACATTAGTGAAACTGGGAGGTCAGAGAAAGGGATAGGGAGTGTCTTCAGTGTAGTGTGATGAAGTTTTTCTTATTTAAAAATCTCCTTTGTACTTCAGTCACTTCACTACGGATCTTGCTGTTCGTATACGATAAAAAGAAACGATGGTTCGATAAATTAAACAAATCATTATTTAGTAACGTTAACAAAGATTTCTGGCGCAGTTCTTTTATTAAAAAAATATTATTTTAGGAATCTGTAGCTGCGTTTGTTACGAATGATTTGAACGTAGTCCTTGTCATTTGAACGTGGTTCAAAATTATGAGGGCCTACTGCAATAGTTTTCGTGTTACTGTCAAGTGCGACGTTGATATATAATGAATTAATCTAAAGTAATCAATGAAACAGAAAACTCAAACAATTAACGAGCTTATAATGGATCCCTTATTTTAATTTCGAGCAATTAAGTATGTTAAGGTATCCGACTACCCTAAAACTGTGAATTTTGTCAAAAATTGACACATTTTTTTTAATGATTTTATTTTATGGGCCATCTTATTAGCTTCATAAAAATACCAAGTTTACCATTTTCCGTTTAATAGAACAAAAACTACAAGTATTTTAGTAAAAGCAGATGCCATTACTTTAAGCAAGATGTCATACTTTAAAACGCGTTTTACTCGAAATGTGATTTTTTGAAAATAATCAAACGGGGTCAGCAATTGCTAGAAAAGTTTTGAACATAATTAACTTTGGAAATTTTTTCTGTAAGTTCTGTATAATAGTAGAAGTGTTTTAACCTTAAGATTTATCAATCACTGTTTTATTACAAAATTTACAGTCCCTTATGCGAATATAATCACTGTCCTTTTAAGCATTTTCATATAGTAACCGAGATAAAATGTTCTAGCTTTTGTAAAAAAGAAAATCTCTTATCCTGAAGGTCATTTCAACATTGAATAATATAGCAACACATTAGATTGAAAAAATAGAAAATTTGTTCATAAACCTTTGGTGCAGAATGCGCCACGTTTATGCTATTTTTTGTCAATTTTTAACTATTTTTTCCCATTTTACTAATAATAATTTCTTTTCCTCTCTTAATTTTAGAACATTTTTCTTAAAATGTACTCTACAAATCTAAAAATAGCAAAAAAATCCCCATATCTCTTTTTTAAAAAAAGTCGTCGCATCCAGTCGGATACCTTAATACAAATTTGAGTATTTATAATCTTATTTAAAGCATATGTTATTATGGAAGTTATTCAAAATAATTTTTAATACCGTAAAATCCAGCGTATAACGCACACACCAATGTATACCACACACAACTATACTTTCAAGCTGCATTTTTTAATTTTGAGGTATATTCGCCGTATAACACCCCCCACCCCCTTTTTTTACGAAGGAACTTGTAATGTACGTATGTACGTTACCAATGCTATTATGTTTTAAAGCCATTTATTTGAGGTATTAACCCAGAGTTTTGCAAATATAGAATATTTCTTGCAAAACAACCCTTTAAGTCCATAAGGTATGACATTTCTTTTAAATAAACAGAATTCCGATCTTCGTAGAAGTCTAAGTTTTTTTTATTGCACATCTCTCTTTTTTTTTTTTTTTTTTTTGAAGCTATTATTCTCATACGCGGCGAATAACGCTGACCCATAAATTTCGATCTTATTTTTTGTGTTAAAAATACGTGTTCGACGCCGGATTTTACGGTAATTATCTCTAAAAAAAGTTCATCCGAATTTAAAAATAAAAATCATATCATAAAATACTGTTTCCCTTTTTCGATGATTAGTTTTGGGTATTTAAGTTGTGTCTTCAGAATTCATCTTGTCAACATTTCAAAGTAAAATTATTTAATTTCCGGATATGAGTTGCTTTTTAATTTTATAATTAAAACCTAAATTTAACAAATTTAAAAAAATTAAAAAAATTTCAATTATATGTTAAAGATTTTTCAATTCTATCGAAACTTAAGATCATTTTTGAGCATTTAGAAAATTGAATTAATGTACGGCAAAGTACTAGGTTGATAAAAATGTAGAGATCAGGAAGTGAAGCTCATGGTTTTTGAACATAAGCCATCCAAAGATTAAACCACCGATCGGTCAAAAGATAAGAAGAGCATAACACGAAATGAAGTGATAGATTTTTAATTTTTAGTAAAAAAAATCAACATCACAAAAAAACTTTACTGAAGCTTCAGTTCAGACCTTTTAAGACTTAATGTCCAGATCGGGTGAGTTTCCACGTAAACAAGTAATCAATGCTTCAAACTATACATTGCATAAGATTCCACCCACTCAAAATGTGGCTCATGACTTCCAGATTATATCTAAAAGTGAACAAGATTTCACAATTTGATCAAACATAGTTTTTTTAGATTCTTAACTCTGTTTTTTCAGCACCCATTGATCACAAAGTCAGAAACGTGATTCAACATTTTTTAAGAAGAAAAAAAATAGTGAGAATATTCTCAAAATTCCCACGACAAGCAACCGCAAATCCATGATCTCGTAAAAAAAGCACATCTCTGCAAGATTTTTCAAGTTAAGTTACTTTCGCAGAACAGATCTGGTGCAATTCAGCATTATAGAAATAATAACAATAATAATTTCTTTAATCATAATCGTAATTGTCGGAATATGGGTGTATCTCATCTCCGTTGGCACTGAATCGTGACTTTATGCAAAATGATAAAGTAGTTTCATCTTTCGCAATTGTACTCCAGATTTTTATCGATTGAAACCAACACAACAAAACTTTCGTAAGTTTTTATTTAAAAAAAGTGTTTCTGTGTAAATGTATATAGTTTGCACAGCTCTGCAAAAAACAAATCTTACTTTATTGTTTTTCCTTGCACAAAATTTTGCGTAATTTATAATAATCTTATATCTTTAGAATATATATAATGTAAAATTGTTATATATAGTTCGATGAAAACCTTTGGGAATTCAATATTACCCTATGATAATATTAAAAAAAATTGTGGTTTTTTAAATTAACTTTCTAAACAATTGAAAAATTTGAAACAACACTGTTTCTAAAGTTGTTTGCTGTAAAAAAGATCGAATGTATTTAGATATCTTTCCTTTTAATATTCTCAGTTCCGAAATTTTTGCAAATATTATAAAGAAAATAAACAATAAATAAATGAAAGGTGACATACTTTTTATAACCAAAGAAAAGCACTTACTATTTTTAAAATATCCGAGTGCCTTAAAATACAATTTCATTTCAATTTAAAAACCAAATAATTTAAATTATCATAAAATAATAAACGATATTGTAATTTATTTCTTAAAAATATTTAAAAATATATCTTATTTACAATGTTACTCTCAAATAAGCTGAAATACGGAGAAAAGGGCAGATATCGAAACAAGGTCTTATAAATGCATATCTTCACTTTTTTTCTATGTAATAAATTATATGCATAGAAAGAAAGAATTAAGATCACCTTTGAGCTATAGAAGAAATACTAACAATGGGCCTCATAATTTTTGTACTAAAATAAGTTGACAATTTCGACATATGAGACGGTAGTTAGTTTATTTTTTTAACTTGCAACGTGAAAACTTTGCTGTTCAATTCCATTTAACGTTCCATTATTTCTCAAGGCAATTCTTTAAGAAAGTTAAATTTTCAAACTCACAACTTGACTTAATTATTTTTGGATTTGAATCCTTATCTCTTTCAGTTACCTCAAACTGGCTTGGTGCAGAAGTTAGAAGTGTAGGGTGCCGACTCGGGTGTCGTCCTCATCAACTTACCACGGTTCAAAGTTACTAGGTTCGTCACCAGTGACCCTCGTATTAATTTTAGTGCGACGTTAATAAACACTTACTCACTCCTAAGCTACCACGGCTCATATAATTTGAGTTCATCTCAAAGATACACATATACTTTAAAATTATATAAATTCTCTTAATAATAATTGAGCTATAATCGCATAGATGACCGCATAGATAATAATACAAAATCATATCCTGAGATATTGAATGAAGAGAAACTTCAATCTCTTAGCTCGTAAAAGATAGTTAAGAATACATTTAGTAAAATTTTTGTGGCTTTTAAATTATGTTTTGTCTTCCACATAGTTCTGTGGCGGTCACCACCAAAAGACCCATTTCCTGTTATGGAACTAGTGACATCTCAATGGTCATGGAGTTTCGCCTGAAAAAATATCCGAGACTGGACACACCAACGCCGACAGAGAGGTGATCAGTACAGTTTCTACGCCAATCTCTGGCTTTGAAGTCCACCGCGTGAGGGGTGACTAAGACCAACAGCCGGATCGTAATTCTGCTTCTCGAGTCGCTTTCGTAGCCGAGTATTCTACCTAGAAAACGACCAAAAAGGGGACACTCGCAGACTCTCAATACGCGATAAAGCTTCACAGACGCTAGAGAGACTTCTACAGCCTTCAACACTCTACGACGCTCCAACACACTCCCCAACAGACTTCCTCCGATTGACTTCCAAATTCACTTGACTATCTCACATTTACTGTGACCTATCAAGGTTCCAGATAACAAGCATGTCAATGTCGTCCTAACGAAGATTTTCACAGAAGTGATATGGCTTTAACAGAGACCCTAACACCACAGCACCTTAGCAGTACCACAGCAGTTCTATATGCTTAATTTTTTTTAAAACTTCTTTTTTATTTACCACATAATTTTGTGTGTTCAATCTAAATAGCCCATGCAGTTTAGTAATCATATGCGGGGGGGGGGGACACTTGTGAAAAAAAATTGTTTTTATCACAGTTGTTAGTTTTATTGTTTGGCCTTGGCTCAAATAATTTGTTCTCAATGACTAACGAAGAAATTCCATAGAAGGAACAGTCACTGTACCGTGTTCTCTCCTGCATGTTCTCCTTAATAATATAATCTCTGGGACTACTTTAATGATGCCCTAGTACACTAATCTCCCTTTGTAAAAGAGCAATACTGTATGTAAATGAACATTGCTGTTTAAGTAAAGTATAGTATAGTAAATTAAAAGGGAACGGAAAAATAGAGAAAAGATGTAAGTAGGCTTGAAGAATTAGAGAGCGTTTTAGAAGTGTTTCTGAGGTCAGAACATTTTTACCGAAAAGAATTCAAGTGACAAAGACGAAAACCCAACCTGCCACTCCCTCTTCAAACCACCACAACACGCCAACGGAAGGACTTTGACCCTCGACAAATTTAAAGTCAATCAGCCCGTCTACATGGCATTTCTTCAGTGGCATAAATGCCCAGACTTAGGACACGCTGAGCACGAGTTTGTGACCATAACTACTAGGCTACCCAAGACACAATACCTGGCTCAGATTTTGCGAAAGTCAGACGAAAAGCATACATTTTTGTTATATGCCAACTTACGTACAAGCTTTAGTTAATAATTGTGTTGCACAACTGAGGCCACATTTTGCAAGACAAGTTCACAGAGAAGCAATGTTCCAAAACATTCGAGTTCTAATGTTCTAACCACGATTTTCAGTACTTTAAAATGTCATTAGTTTAATTTATCGTTATTAAATCATTTTATACATAATGAACCCCTTTTATGTACCCTTTATTTCTTATCAATGGAATCCCGAAGTACATTCTTGTTGATCAGAAAATTTTATATTGAGCCTAAAATAGGAAATAATAGAGGGCACCATTTGACAAGAACTTTAAAATGAACACGAAAAAGATACAAACTGCAAATAATTATACAGAATTATGATTTTTAAGCCAACGTTGAATTTCTTCGAGAAAAAACATTCATAACTCTAAAAAGATTCTTCAGTATTTCTATATTATTAATTTTAAGCAAACTTCTTTTGCATCTAGAAAAAAAATCTTACACTTGATCTCTGGTTAAACCTTTCATTTCATCCTATTCAGCAGGATGTAAATATTTACTCGTCATTTCTTTAAAAACCGGATGTACATCTAAATACATTGCACTTTAATAATTAATACTGAACACAACTCAAAATCTTTTTTTAAAAAAAAAATCAATTGCATCCATTTAAAAGAAGTATATATTTTTCGTTCTTTTTTCGAAGCAGAAAATTTCGACAATTTGCACATCCTCATTTTCAATGGAACAATGTGAAGAGGAAACATTCGAAGATCGATAGTGATTTATCAATTTGGTCACACTCGGTCCGTGGGAACCTTCAAATAATGTTATTACCCCCGTGCATTTACTGAGCGATGGGAAAACGGTTTTGTTGAACCGGTCTTCCCTTTACCTTTTGTTTTGCTTTCCTTTTAGAAGAAAGCGAGGAACAAAACTGACCAGACGAAATAAGTAATTCCTAAAAGGGAAAGAGGCTGCTTGTCTAATTTGTTTGTCTCTCTTCTGCTACATTAATCTTTACTCTCAAACTTCGAAAGGTTGAGCTTTTAGAGAGGGGGAGGGGAAGGCCGAATATAGAAGGCTTGAAAAAGGGGTGTTTAGTTACTTATTTTTTGTTCTTATGAGACATAAGAGCTTATGAGAAAAGTTCTAATTATCTCATTCTAATATTTAGCATAATTTCAGAACATGACCTCTCTTTCTCTCTTAGAATCAATCTAATGCAATTTTTCTTCAAGCTTTTTCCTTGTTTTTAACCAGAAATATATTTTACTTTTTGTGAAATAGATTATATCAACGATGGTACAATGAAATCGATAGAGTGAGAGAGTACTTACTAATTGTTTGTGCACCTAAGGGTTTTGAAAATACATGATCGAAAAGTGACAAGGAGAACGATCGTGCTTCTTATAAATGAAAGTATGTGTGTTTAGTTAATTTATAAAAGATAACAACGAAATACTAAATCTACAAGGGGTGACAACTTATTCCGATTGTGAGCGATTACGCTTGGTGTAAAGGAGTGGGAATGGAATATAGATGACCTTTTGATCTTTCCGGTGCTAGTACACGTTATTCTACCCCTTCATCATGTTCAGTTTGTTTTTTATACATGTTTGAGATAAACGCCGTTGTGTCAAAGTGCCGCGATACGATAAACGTACAAATTGAGCTGCGAATAATGTATTAGTACAGCATATGCAAGCACACATTATAGTTAGCGATGCGACGTAAATACGTCTGAAAGGCTAAGTACGTTTCGACAAATTGTGAGCACCTCGTCAGTTGTCGGCCAAATGAGCTGGCAATTTTCGACAGGTAGTCGAGAGCGCGTAAGGGGCTCATGGTACGCCAACGGTGTTAACGCCACGCACAAAGCAACACGAGGGTTATTGGCAACGCTCTGCTTAGTTTTGAACATGAGTTAAGTGACTAAAACGATACCTGTGTGAGCTGGCATACCCCTCTCCTAACTACCACACCACATCAACGGGAGAACGTTTGAGCTACGACAGATTTAACGAGCATCACCCCCTACATGGCGGGTCTTCAGTGGTATTGTGCTCGAACTCATGAGACGCCGGCCACAAGTTCGTTACCTTGACCACTAGGCTACTCGGTCACTATAATAATAATATAATAATATTTTTTCTCACATGTTTTGTATTATTTGTTAATATAATTGTGTGCAATAATTGAGTATATTTGAAAAAATGACAA